>VXBP01003078.1:232141-243453 GCA_013400115.1 Rhinopomastus cyanomelas | reverse complement strand
TTCCAGTATCTGAAGGGGGCCCACAAAAAGGCTGGGGAGGGACTTTTTAGGATGTCAGGTAGCGACAGGACTAGGGGGAATGGAGCAAAGCTGGACATGTGTAGATTTAGAGTGGATGTGAGGAGGAAGTTCTTCACTGTGAGATTGGTGAAAGCCTGGAATGGGTTGCCCAGGGAGGTGGTTGAGGCCCCATCCCTGGAGGTGTTTAAGACCAGGCTGGATGAGGCTCTGGCCAGCCTGATCTAGGGTGGGGTGTCCCTTGCCCATGGCAGGGGAGTTTGAACTGGATGATCCTGTGGTCCCTTCTAACCCTGACTGACTGTATGATTTGGTCTAGGTGATCCTGCTGTGGCAGGGGGGGTGGNATCCTGCTGTGGCAGGGGGATTGGACTGGATGATCTTTCAAGGTCCTTTCCAATCCCTAATGATTCTATGATTCTATAATTCTGTCGTCTCCTGAGAATACCACTACCCTGGGGACTTTGTCACGAGTCAGTTTATGATATTAAGGAGATGTTGTGTTTGTCTGTGGCTCAGATTACCCGCCTAAAAAAAATTACAGTGGTAACAATTAGAAATTTCTTATTGAACTTGATATTCTTAAATGAAAGGTAGTGCAGGATGAAGTGTTATTGTGGGCATGGGAATGATCACGGCACTTTATAGCTTCTCTCAGGGTAAGGAGTGACTGCAGTGAGAAAACAAGCAATGCGATAAAGGTTTCAACCAAGTTTCTCTCAAAATCTGCCAGCTGTGTGATTACTTGTTCTGAAGAAAGTCTCCTCAGACAAATGGCAGAAATGCCAGTGTTCTCAGCAGCTGTAAGTCAGTGTGGTGAAAGAGGTAAAGCTGAATTGCTTCAATGAAAGCTCTTGAGCCAGAAGGACCTTAAAATACTACAGAAGAAGAGTTTTGCTCTTGAAAAAGTTTAGGCTTTTGCATTTAATGAAAGTTTTCCATTTGTCATTTTTATGAATCTAGAAGCACTTTTCTACATTGTCCTTTTCCTGACTCAGGTGGGCTGCAACAGGGTAGGAAATAGCTGCTGCTTCAAACAAGACTTTTCTGTACTGTTCTTCAAAGTGAGGCAGCGTGCTCCTGAGGGCAGTGTGTCTCCTTAGCTCATTTACATTTGGACATTTAGGGTATTTGCTCAGGAAATGGCATGCTTTTTCAGTTGACAATTAGAGTTTTAAGCTGGCAGGACAATTACTTCCATGTGTAAACTTTTGTAATCTCTGTCTGAAGCCACATCACCTTACGTTTTGCTGGTGTGTTCCCCAGTGTGAGTTGTTTGCTTTCAGGAGATTTGCTGCTGCTGTTGGTTGCTGGAAGGTGGCATGGGAACTGGACTTTCAATCTTCTCTTTGGATATGATAGCAAGAACATATGAAGCTTCATGCATCATCCATTGGCCGACCTTCCAACTTCCATCTTTGCCCTTACCAACTGATGTCAGTCAGATCAGAGGTTTAGAATCCAAGAGGAAGCATGGGAGTCAGAATGAATAGAGAGAATATATATCACTTTCTAAATGATAGTTGCCCAGTGTCTCACAGAGAACTTTAACAATTAAATAAAACCAACCAAAAATTGTGATCATTCTCTAAAGCAGTTTCCATGGCACTATTCGTAACACTCCATATGGAATTTTGTGTGTAGTGGAAAATACCCTTTTTAATTACATCTAACAGCTTACAGAGGAAGTTAGAGATGGAGACCAGAACCTACCTGCAACTGCAGTGACATCTTTTTATTTATTGATTGACAGTCTGTCGCCTCTGTAGTAAGAGTGGCTGCAGACATACTTAAAAGGCAGGAAATGGCTTTGTGCCACTAACTTAGGATGTCCCTGAAAGTTAAGAGTTTGATCTCCTCTATCATCTAAGTCACATTAGATAATCATGTTTCTAAAAATTTGTCCATTTGATTTGTCACTCCCCATCATGACTCCCTAATTTCTTATGCCATGCCCTCCTGTTTGGTTTGGAAATGTGGGTATCAGAGTAGTGTGCACAGGTGTGTGTACAGATTTACATCTTCATTCTAAAGAGCTGGAAAATGGATTGCGTTGTCCAGCTACTGTGATCTATAAGTACTGAAGTGAAATTCAGTCCTGGGATGAAGACAGAAGATTTTAGGGAATGCCTTCAGTGAATATGACTTGCTACGGCTTACAGTCTTCAAAGTAAGAAGAAATTCCAGTTTGTGATTTTACCTAAGAATATACACAGGACCGTCCTCAGTACTGCACACAAAACTCTCAGACTTGTTTCTCCCAAGCTTTTTTTGTTCTCATCCATGAGAAAAAAACAGCAAATTCATTTAATTATGCAGTCACTGGTAATGAAAGAAATGTTCTACACTGAAGGCGTTGAGAGTCTGCCCCAGGTTGCCCAGAGAGGTGGTGAACACCCCATCCATGCAGACATCACAGGTCAAGTTGGATGGGACTAGAAGGATCCTGATCTGGTTGCAAGGGGGGTTGGACTAGATGACCCTGATGTCCCTTCCAAACCAGTCCATTCTATGATCCTATTCTAAAATTCTTCTGTAGTGAAAATGCTTTTTGAGCCAATTTGGAACACCTTTGAGATGAAGATACAATGTGTGAATCTTCATAACTTTTTAGAGTCAATTAACAGTAGTGAAGAACTTTTTGGAGTGTGTAGAGACCTCATTTGCTCACATCAGACATGTTGCTATCCATAACTGCCACTGGAAGGGAATTGGGTTTTTTTTTCACTTCATCTCATCTCTGCGAGACAGGCAAGATGAGCAAGTGTAAAGCAAGAACACTTTGGGCTACATGAGGCAAAACAAGGAGGATGAGAGAAGGCAATAAAGTAGGAGGAAGATATTTTTAAGGAGCCTCTGGAGCCTCAGCAGTCTGGGACATGGTATCAAAACAGCCCCCAAAAGTACAAAGAGGCAAAGAAGTTGCTCAGTACCTCTGCTTTCTCTGCAT
Organism: Rhinopomastus cyanomelas; assembly: GCA_013400115.1. Lineage (NCBI taxonomy): Eukaryota > Metazoa > Chordata > Aves > Bucerotiformes > Rhinopomastidae > Rhinopomastus > Rhinopomastus cyanomelas. The sequence continues at coordinate 240,485 of VXBP01003078.1, read as the reverse complement.
CCTCTGTCTCCAGGGCACCCACCTCATTCAGCAGGGGGCCTATGTTGCCCCTACGTTTAGTTTTACTTGCAATGTCTTTTAAGAAGCTCTTTTTGTTGTCCTTGATCTCTCTTGCAAGGTTTAATTCCAAGGAGGCCTTGGCTTTTCTAGCTGCGTCCCTACCTTCTCTCACCAGAGCCCCAAGTGGCCATCCCCTCCTTCCATGACCTATAGACTTTCTTCTTCCTCTTCAATTTGCCCAGCAGGTCCCTGTTTAACCACACAGGTCTTCTGGCTCCCTGAGCTGAGCTCCTTTACCTGCCAGTACCCTGTCCCATGGGATTTCTCCTAGCAATTGCTTGAAAAGGACAAAGTTGGCCCTCCTGAAGTCCAGGGTTGTGATTCTGCTAGGTATTCTGTTCCTACCACATGAGACCCAGAACTCCACCATCTCATGGTCACTGCAGCCAAGGCTGCCCTCAACCTTCACTGCTTCAACCAGACCCTCCTTCTTGGTGAGTACAAGATTCAGCAGTGCTCCTCTTCTATTTGGCACCTCTACCATTTGCATCAGGATGTTGTCACCAATGCACTGAAGGAACCTCCTGGACTGTGGGTGGCTGGCTGAGTAGGTCTTCCAGCAAATATCATAGTTAGAATCCCCCATGAGAACCAGGGCCAATATCTGTGAGGCTGCTGTCAGCTGCCTGTAGAAGACCTCATCAACTCCCTCACTCTGATCTGGTGGCCTGTAATAGACACCCACAAAACGTCACCCAAGCCAGCCTGCCTCTCGATTCGCACCCACGAACTCTCAACTCTCTCTTCATCCAGTTACATTGTGAAACTGGAGAACAGCTGCCATGCCTGATGCTTTGTTGATGATATGATTTTTTTTATTATTTTGCATAAATATTATTTATTAAATGACATGAACATGCCAAGAACATTTTTAACTTCTTTTCAAGAACTCGGTTTAGTTTTTAGTGTGCCATAGGAGTTGTCATAACACTGGGAGCCATTTACTTCGAAGGTCATGCCTGCGAAACCTCAGTGCTGTGTTGCTACAGCTTGCAGACCTGACTCAGAATTACCAAGTGATGGTGAAGTTTCGTGGGACAGCCAAGTACTGTGCTAATGCTCAGTAATTTGACTCCATTCCTGCTCCCAGTTTTCAGACACTAGCAAGCAGTTCACTTGTTTTTTTAATCTGCTGCTTTAGTATTTTTGTCACCTTTTGAGCTTAACCAACTCGCTGAAGAGTCTGACAAGTGCCAGAACCAGCACAAGAAAAGGGATCTTAGGGTTGGATCAAGGATGAGAGGATTAGAAGAAAAGGGCTGACCCTTTCAGCAACCAGAGCTTTTAAGTAACCCTGCCATTGTCATTGTTTTTCAGCACTCAAGCTCTGTATGTTCTTCATATGTGTCAGCACATATATGTGCATAAAAAATAACTGTTTTTCTTAAATCCCTGCACATATTTCTTGAAGACAAGAAGGATATAAACACTTTAAAAATAAAAGCACAGAGAAAAAAAGTACATGAAACCATTCTGAAGATCATGTACATATGGGCTAATATTTTTTACATACGGAATAAGTTTGTGTTTGTACAGTGTGCAAATTGGTATACCAAAATGTCACTAAATATGCACAAGGCCCAAGCTGCTATTTCTTTATTCTAGGAATCTATAGCTGCCATTTTATTGGAAAAAAGATGACAGCACAAAGTGCAGTGATTGTATTTCCATACACCACAAAGTGAATATCTGCTTAACTGTAGAGCTTCAGTGTTAGAAAACTGTCAGCACTGACTTCTGCCTTCCTCACTGCATGGAACTGTCTGGGTATGAGATGTCTGATGGCAATGCTTAAAACATAAATGCTTGAAACTGGTTTTAATATTTAAAACTGCCATTGCCCTTTATGAAGAATTAAATTACCCCACGCCCCTCAAAACATCCTTCAGACAGCTCTTGTTTGGGAAACAACCATGCAGAACAGGCTTGCTTTCATTTGTGATTAGAAACTAATCTGCCCATCTCTGCTGCAGCTGTTCCTTTTCATTTGCACCGATAGGAAGTTTACAAATATCTTTGCTACCACTAGGCCTGATGAAGTACATCTGTGTAAGCACAGTCATCATTCACACAGCTGGGATTTCCACCACACTCCATGATAGATGGACCTCTGCTGCCCCTCCTGTATAACTGAATCCAGTTGAACTGATATGCATCTCCCTCAGAGAAAATGCAAATTAATAGTGTGGAATGAACCATGGTAGTCCATCATCTTTCCAAGCTCAGCTCAGGTTTACTCAGTCTTCACTCACAGTTTAGTGAGAGAATAAGGTTCTTTTAATTCTCCGTTTGATATGTGATGTTTACCAGCTTGTGTTCTTTACCAAGATAATTTTTAGCCCAGGTTTTCTCAACCAGCCTCAAAGTGTGCTAGGTAACTTTTTGCTTACCTGTTAGCTTTCCTTATAAGATGAGTAGCCAGTGTTTTTGCCAAAGTCAGGGAATTTAAGATGATAACTAGAAACAGAAGAAAATGTGAAGTAGTGCCATTCGTGTTCAATCAAGACACAGTATTAGCCCCAGCACTTTGGGCTATTTGTGTAGCATTGCAGAATAAACCAGAAAGCATTTGGTGAGACATAATCCTTCAACAGGCAGGCAGGACAAGCTGAAGGTCTGTGGTAAGTAACTCCACAAAGGACCATTCCTATCACAGCTCAGCTTTATTTGCCACAACCAAATGCCCCAAGTTCACTTATCCAAGTCAACAAACTCAGACCAAAGGTGGGTATTCTGCCATGAGAATGATGTGCATTGTTTCGAAGAGGAAAAATGGTTGGAAAAATAAAAGGCTTTTGAAAGTTTTCAGGTACTGAGTGAGGACAAAGCCTAGTGGGTGCTGAGCAACTGCAATTTAATTGTAGGACATGCAGTCACTCTGCTCTAAAGTGCAGTGGTTGAACCATCTATAGATGCTCAGACTAATGCCCTCAGCCCCAAGTGTGGTATTTGCTTTGAAGTTTGAGCTGTCCTGCTCTCCAGAGCTCTTCCAAACTCAGAGATGTTTTCTTGCCCAAGGAAGTATCTGAATTCTCTTTTGTTTTTCAGAGTCAGTGGATAATTGTCCCAGTAATTGCTATGGGAATGGAGACTGTGTGTCTGGGACTTGCCATTGCTTCCTCGGCTTTCTGGGCCCTGACTGCGGCAGAGGTAGGAATTTATCATTTATTAACTCTTAATAATATCTTAAAAATATCTTTTTATATTTTTCCTGGGGCAATTATATACGTACTGTTGGCAAAGTACATTTCATCTAGCCTGGGGATGCTGCAGTAGAATGGAACTGGGTTAAATCTCTGGATTTGTTTGCTACTAGTCGTGATTACAGTGACCTTAGCAACAGCAAAACCTCCCCAGCTGCATGTGGACAGGCAAAATGTCACATAGGGAGATCTTTTTCTGGAAGCAGCTCTAGAAAAGGTGACTTACAAATGTGGCACTTTTGTTTGTTTAGCAGATCCCTCCGTCATTGTCTCGGGCATCCCTGTAATGGTACTGTATTTGAAGACAGCACTGACTGAAAAAAAATTAAGTACCTTTCTCATTACTGCAGGCCTTGCAATTCAGCCTGAGCTCTCAATGTTCACTGACAGCCTGTCTGTGGAGAAAAGTTATTTTGGAAAGATTTTCATTTAACCTGAAAGTTTTAGGTTATTTAAACATGGGAAAAAAACCCAGACCTGAAGTACTTTTAGTACAAACATGTTTCAGAGTGAGAAATCAAAGTTTTGTATTTGTATGTGGGAAATGCCCTGCATCAGCCTTTTAAAGGCCCTTTTTGTGTCAAACAGTCCCACAAACTAAGTGCATATTTACAAATTTGGGTAGGAAGGTAATGCAAAAAGGTTAATACCCACACAAGGATCTTTGCTAAGGCAACAGGTCAAGCTTTCACCCCAGCCCGTTGCTTCTTTGGAAAGCAGGCTGACTCCTTCCCAAGAAAGAGAGCTAAATTCTGTCCAGCCCCATGTCCTTTCTCCCTCCAGCTGAGCTTGGGTCACATCCTTATAGCCCAGCCAAGAGATAAGAAGGCGGGGGGGCTCACTGCCACGGCAGTGTGGTCCAAGCTAAAACCTCAGAGGTGTTTCTGAGTTCACAGCCCAGTAAGATGGATGTGGCAGCCTGTATCCCTGAGAGCTAAAATGTCAGACTTCTTGCTGACTCAGGTTACACTTGGTTTCCATTTCCTTGCATTGGTTTGCATTTTCCAAGCTCCTTTTCAAATCCATAGAGCTGGAGACAAAAGGAGGGGTTTTTTCTGTCTCCTGCAGCATATTCCTACTCACACCTACTAACTTTAGGTAGGGGCAGAAGTTCAGGGTTTGTTCCCACTAAGACTCCCTGTAGAATCAGTGGAGAAGGAGAAGCTCCTTCGCTGTGAGTTAGAATATTTAAACTTTTGTTCTGAATCCACTTTCAAAGGACCTTACCTCCCTTCATGGCTTACATACCTCCCTTTCTCAGGCATTTCAGTTGAGTCACAGGAGTATATCCCAGTTTCACTGCTCTGGCTGATATGAAATTTTACTTTACTTAATTCTGTCATTTAGTTCAAACCTTTGGGTTCAGATCACAGATTGCTGTCTGCCTTTAGGGAGACAGATTAATACCTGAAGTGTCAAGATTATATTTGTGCATGCAGTTCCATCCAGTGGGTTTGTTAAATGGATCATCTCACCGCGAGCATGTGATACAGGAGTGTTGCCTTCCTGTTGGTTTTCAGGGGAATGTAAGATGCTGCTTTTGACATCCAGATCCCTCAGAGGGCAGCAACTGTGGCTTGTGTATGCTGCTACAGTATCTCTCTGCTGCTGTGTATTGGTCTCTGTACTGCACAATAATCCTTAAATAAGCGGGTCTCTGCCCATGTGAAGATGTCTAGGTCATCGATTTCCAGGGTGTTCCTTTGTTTCAGTTTAGCCTTTTAACTCACTTTCCTTATGAGTAGAAAACCTTGGAGCAGAAAAGGCCTTCTGGTTTTCATAGTCATTAATGTATTGTTAAGCAATTATTCTAAACAGAGTAAATGAGCACAAGTCACCAGAGGTGCATTCATGAGACTTTTGAAGGCCTTTTTGAAAAAAGTTCTGTGCAAAGTAAACAAATACATGCTCTTCCTCTCCCAAGTTAAACTTTGCAAGGAAAGTATTGTGGGTTTGGGTTGTTGCTACCAGAACCACGCTAGAGAAATACTAAAATTGTCACACCTTAGATACGTGTTTGTCGGATCCAAATGACCGAACAATAATTATGTGTCCTTATGTATGGAAAAGAGTTGCACAAGTACCAGTAGGAATAAATCCAGGAACCTCTTTGGTCTTTATTCCTTACCACTCCCTACAAAGGAGGTCTTGTTCTTGCCATTACCTTGCCATTTGCAGGGGCACTTTCCAGATTATGCTGAAGGTGTTCTCCACTGAGGGGTCTGTAGAGTACCAGGCTTACTGCACATGGCCAGTAATCTATCTGATCTTATACTGAATGTTCAGCTGTCTTGTCAGAAAACATGTAAGTCTTTGTCAGCAGCCTCTCACTGATTAAAGTCAATTATTCTTTGTCTTGTTGAAAAGAGCTGTAGACTCTCCTCTCCCGGTGCCTACAAAGTGCACGCTCCATTACCAAGTATTTGAAATTTGAGATGGGGGGGTCAGAAAATGCCATCAGCTTCTATGAATAGTGAAAATGCCATGCAAGTTTTCTGTGAACCATGTACACAACAGTGTATCTTAAACAATTTATGTCTTATATAGGTGTTGATGCACTTGAAATGCGCTACTGCAATGTGCATCCTTTGAAGAGGTTCCTGAAAGGGAGCTCCTCAGTAATAACAGTTGCCAAATTCATTTCTTTTCTAAACATCTTTTGTCTGGATCAGACAAATGTAGTTCACTGAATATCGAACTGGCTTAACAGAGCTGGGAGTGGTTTGTATTTTACTAAGGCTGCTATAATTCTGTAGTACTGCAACCTGACCATAAGGACACACAGAAACAACACAGGATGTGCTTTGTGTTATTCCTAGTGAAAAGATGGGAAGAGAGAAGTGTTTCCCTATACCGTGTTAATACCTCATTCTGCATATACTGAGGAATGAAGTAAAAGGAGTACATTGTATTCAACACACACCTAAAGCAGTTGCATTAAGCAGCAGACTGGAATTTTCACATTCATCCTGTGTAAAAATGTTCATAAAATCCTGTTCTGCTGGGCAGATGAGGAGCCTAGCTGCTCTTGTCTAAGGATGATGTGGCAGCAGTGAACAAAGAGAAGTCTGTGTTGAATACATGTTGTTGCAGCTGAGTTTTAGTGAAATGGAAGAGAACAGGGCTTAAGCAACAAGTTTCAAGAGACAGTGAGCAAGGAGAGGCTGTTGTTTCTGAGGGACAGAAGTCCTTCCCTGATAAAAATCAGAGCAGTGAACAACTGAGTATAAGCTGGCAGATGTGGAGAAGACATCATCAGAGAGGAGCTGAAGGAATCTTAGACAGCAGCAATTACTAAAGCTTTAGTCATGAAGGCTGGGGTCTGAATCTTTATATCCCTCTCCTTCCTTGGGGGCCTGCTCTGTATCCTTCTGTTCATCCCATCCTGCTCTGCCTGGCATTTTCCAAATCTAGCTCTGAAAATGCTTAATCCTGTGATTCATCAGGCCACGGCTTGAGCTTGTCATCTTCTACTGCTCTCCTGTAAACCATATACAGGAAGAAATCCAGCAGTTGGCTGATTCTCAAGGTCAACCATATACAGGTTGCTGGAAACAAGGACAATTTAAACTCCTTTATAAAGAAATAAAGTCATCAAAGGATAAATGTAGAGAACTTTTATAACAAGGAGATTGGAAAGACTAGAGGCCAGTTTGCATTGTGTCTAATGATGTCCAGCAAAGTGATAACCAGAAAAGGGGACTGGTGATTCAGCTGATGGTATGATGTGAGCTAAATCACAGTAGTAGTCTGTGATATTTTGGACTCCAAATAAAGCAAGTTAAACATGTAAAGCTGAGAATTACAGCAAAGAAAACCAGGGGAGTGATTTGTGTACAGCTAAGGCCCACTGCAGAGACTGTGTTGAGGGAGATAGGAAGCCTGGCAGTGGCTTAGGGACAGTGATAAGCAATCTGAGGTCAGTGGTGCCGCTGAAGAAAGACACCAGTGCATTGAAAAATGAGAATACAAGAAAATCCTGAGTTTAGTTAGTGAAAAAAGTCTCAGAGTCACAAATCAAGGAGATAATCTAACTAAAGAGCACAGTTTGTTTGCTTTAAATAGTCATAGGAGGCCACAGTTAACAGCTGGGCATCATCCACGTGAAAGGATTGGTATTGGCAAAGAAAAGAACAACACTGAAGACTGCATATGAAGAACATAAATTCTATGCTGTACACTTGTGCTCTTTATTGAACTGAGAGCCCATTGCAGTTTGAGAACCGCCAGAACTTTCAGAGGTGCTTTCATGAAGAGTGAAAAGTTTTTGTTAGTTTCAAGGGGAACCCTTCCCTCAGTTGCCTGTCCTGGGGGAGGTGACACTGCCCTGGAACCTTCCCCGGACAGGTCTGTCCTGGGGGACCTGTCCCCAGTTACACAGGTCCCAGGACCCTTCCCCGGAAGGGTCTGTTCTGGGACCTGCCCCGTAAGGGCTGGCTAGGTCAGCCTATAAAACCAGAGCATGCCCTTGGTTCGAGCCCTTTTTGGGGGCTGTGGCCCTGAAGGGAGTACCCCACCAATGCCCGTTCCCGGGGCGATGGTGGGGGGGGTGGGAACCACGGCTCTGAGGGTGACTGCGGCTCCGAGGGGGGCCGCAGCTTCCGAACCAGCCGCAGCCCTGGCCTGACCCCACCGCCAGCACTCACCTGCTGCCGTGCGGTCTGGAAGCGACCCCGACCGCAACTTGCCGTGGGTGCGCGGCCCCAAAGCGGTGCTGCCGCCGCGAATGCCACCACACCATCCTGGCCCCGGACCGGAGAAGCCGTGGACTCCACCACCCCCTGGACCCGAAGCGGCCCCCCGCTGTGGCAGCACGGCACCGCCGCCGCACCACGGCCCTGGACCGGAGAAGCCGCGGACGCCGCCACGCCCCAGACCTGAAGCAGCCATGTGTGGAATGTGATGAGGTGCGGCCCTGCTGATGCAGCCATGCAGTCGGTCTCCATCTTGAATCCTGCACGCGGCCGTGACCATGTGGCTGGGCCACCACCATTTTGGAAAGAGTCATCAGCAGGAGGACAGACTGTTTGTCATTTCTGCCGCTGAGAAAAGACTGGCAGCGCTTAAGTTTGTGGGGAGAA
>VXBP01003078.1:118243-232043 GCA_013400115.1 Rhinopomastus cyanomelas | reverse complement strand
CCTTTTCTCCCATTCTGTATATAGTTATAGTGTTAATAAACCTTCCTGCAGTTTCCCTAAGCCATCCATTGTCTGGCAGATTTATCCGAGATGTCATCGAGACCTCCCTGCTTTGCTTTCCTTTCTTTTATCTTAAATTGTGGTCCTGAACCCTCCACAGAGCCATATACAGTTGAGTTTGAACGTGATTTCTCTGGTCTGTCCCCAGCATCCTGCCCAGTGCTGTGCAGTGGGAATGGGCAATACATGAAGGGGAGATGTTTGTGCCACAGTGGCTGGAAAGGAGCAGAATGTGATGTCCCGACAAACCAGTGCATCGATGTGTCCTGCAATAACCATGGCACATGCATCATGGGGACCTGTATCTGCAACCCAGGATACAAAGGCGAGAGCTGTGAAGAAGGTATTTGTGAGACACATTCAATTAGCCTTTTGCTTTGATTGTCATTATGGAATTACATGGATGGAGGCAATTCAGACTAAAACTGGCACTTAAACAGAGCAGTAATAGGCACCTTAGAGACACAATAGATGGATGCAACACAGAAAATGATATGTTGTGCTAACTTGTCTTTAGCTATCATATTTGCTCAATAATTGGATGAGAAGCCATCAAATGTTTCAGATAGACAAATCTAGTTGAAAGACCAAAACATCTAATCCTGTGTTCAAACGTTCTTGTTAAAGCATCTTTTCCATTTACACGTCTAAACGTATAATTACTTTAACAGCACTTTCTTCTTTGCTCTGCTATGCCAGCAATTTCAGATGCGTACATACACGAAATGGTGACATTTGAGAGAGAGTCTCTGATTCTTGTCAGCTTTAAAAGCTTAGAAATGCTCAGAACTTGAATTAAATTCTGCTTCAAAATCAGATATTATTTTAATGGCTCTTCTGTATCTTTTTTCCCACATTGGCCCTCAAACAATTTACATTTACATTTAGATTTGTGGCTTAGAAATCCTGTGCCTTTTAGCACTTACTTTTAATGTAATGTGTAGGAAGTCACTTGACACCATAAACCTTTATGAGTCTGTGACTGCTTCTTACAGCTAAAAGTGGACAGCTTTGTTAAGTGTACAAATCATTTGCGCAGTCATAAAAATACATCCTAAAGTGCCTGATTTAAAGAATACTGTTCAACACTTTTGAAAACTATTCTCAAAATTCTATGCAGATGACCTGATAAATAATTACACTTAAATTACCCTGCTATAAATACCTGTGTCAGGCCTCTGCAACACCAGATGGATCTGATACGTCCATTTGAAACATCTATAAGAATTACAATGGCTTGAATTAATATACAGTGCTCTTCTTGTGTGTAAGATAAAGATGTATCTGAAATGCCCTTGTTTTGTGGACAATGAATTGGATTCAGATGTTCAAATGGCATCTAATCTTGCCATTCTTTTGATGCATTAAACATAGTGGAGTGGGACATCTCTGATGCAACATGGCTTCAGAGTCAGTAAATGTTAGAGATGAAGATACTTTCAGCTCTATAACAATAAGCCATATCTTGAGAAAGCTTCATTTTGACCTAGGAAAGCACAATTCAGTGAAGCTGTAGGGCATGCAAAATGATATGTGGTGACTACTGAATTATCTTTAAAACCTCATATCTTTACTGGATAAACAGAAATTTTAAAAGTCCCGATTGTGCCTCCAGCCTGATGTGTGATATGTGTAAGTCAGGGTTAGATTTTCTCTAACAGTAACTTTTCTAACCTGGTCACATTTAAAGCAAAAAAGCCAGACACTGCTCAGTTATTTTATCTCTGTAGCAGGTGCCAGTGTCATTCCTGCTAGATAAAAACTTGGAGAAGGATTAATAATAAAGAGAACATTCTTTTTCTTAGGAGCTTTTTAGTATTTTTCCTTTTGTTTTCATATTCAACGCATAATTTGTATTCTGTTGTGAGGCGGGGAGGGAAGCAATTCTGAAATATGCCATGTGGGAAATCCTGAGGACATGTATATCACAGTATCTATATACACACACACACACACACACATATTTAGATCTAGTTAAAAAGTTGATCTATACCATTTTGTAAATTGCTTTTACTTTTTAATTTCTCTTATAAGAAGGACCATGTGATATTGATTACTTTTTATTATTTCTCATATCTTCACAGCTTAGTCCATGTTTATAATGGCTTTTCATTCCAAGGTGTCTTATGTCTTTTCTTTTTCTCCCTGTAGAAGTTCAGCAATGTTTGTGTAGCATCAGCCAACAATCTTACATGAGTTTTCCTTTGCTCTTTCCTTAGTTATTGGCTCATATTTTATAAGGCACAGGCTAAGCCAGCAATACATGAAAGGGAAGGGAGCAAATTTAAGCAGCAAAGAATGAGAATTTACTCTTTTGGTACCGAATAAGCCTAATAACGTGTGTGACCAGTGAAGCGTATTGGGGAAATGACTAGAAGAAACACTAACTTTGCTTGCTGCGTGATTTATCTCCCTGGCAAAGGTTCTGCACAAGGCTGAACTATAAAATGGTGCATTTTCCAACCAGAAATTAGACCATTTGGGACATTTTCCAAGCAGCAAAACACATACACGCAGAACAATTTTTTTCTTTCTCTTTCCAAGTTACTAGTTTTTGTCAGATTTGCCCTTCTGCCCCACTCCCCACCGCTGTTTCTACCAGAGCTGAGCAGCTAAATTAGTCAAGCAGAACTCCCTAAAAGTATACCATTGTACTCCAAATCAACTAAGCAATTGATTAACAAGAAACAGAAGCAGAAGCCCATAATCCTGTCCCAGGGCCCTTCCGACGGTGCAGAAAGCCTGAAGAGATACAGCTACTGAGGCTGAGATTAAAGTAGCCATTGTGTGTGACATTTTCTGAAAGGGCTCATTTCAGCATGAAAAATGGCCTTGGGATTATGATAAATGGGGGGTTCTGACATGCACATTCCCTTCCTATAATTGTCTGTGTTAGAGCTGAGATAGCAGATTGTCTGCCTTCTGCGCTGGAGCCCCCTGTAAAACTCACCTTTTTCTCAGCTGACCTTCAGAAGAGATGATTAATTGCCCAGAGGTAGCCTCGTGTCAGTTAGCCTGTGATCTTTGTTCTCTATGTTCAAGCCATCTGCTGAGAACTTAGAAGGCTGTAGGTCCATTTCGTGGTCCTTTACGTATGTATTACTGCTGGGAAAGAACGAGGCCAGAGCTTCAAGGGTCTTACGCTAAAATTGGCACCCTGGCTCCCAGCTTGCTAACAGCAAAGAGATTTATAGACTCATCATATCCAGGATTGTTCCAGCTATGAGCAGGGCTCCAGGAATCAAACAGAACAGAAAATGCTCTCACATGCCTCAGGACAGTAATTGTTGAGCCATTACTTGTCAGACAGAGGAAGGTTTTGAGAATCCAGGGAGTTATCAGAGCATCAGTTGTATTTCCTTTTAAGGTTTCTGAATCTTTAACAGGTCAGTGTGATTCTTACTGGCTTTACAAAGGGGGACAGAAAATACAAACCGCAAACTTCTTGCCCCCTCAGTGTTTAGCCAGACCCACACTTTTCACCGATCCCCAGGGTACTGCCACACACCATTTCAAGAGATGGGAAGAGTCTCTCTTGGCTGTCCTACAAACTTTTATATATAAATAGATCATCAGCTCCTTCAGTCCTTTTTATGGGAGGGCATCTGGTGCACTTCAGATTTTTCAGCTGCTAGGTGAAATTCACCTATGGGCAGAAGAACCAACAGTTGCCTACAAATGGCACAAATCAGGAATCAGAAAGCAGAACATTCAGCCTTCTGGTGCACTTTGCTCTACCGAGCACCTAAGCAAATGGTCTCCAGTGTTCTTAGGAAAGTACCTTGTTGTGAGAAAATAAAGCTCTCATGGTTAAAACAGAGTATTAATTCGTTAGAAATCAAATCAGAACACCATCAATAAATAAGTTAAATTTTGTTTTATCCTTACTCAAGAAAACTGAGGAAATTAATAATATGAAATACATGTTTCTGTGGAACATGTAGAGATCTCAGCACATTTTTCAATATAAGTGTGTATTTTGCTGAGTGAGGACATCAACTTCTGCTGAATCTTTATGTAAAATTCCCCCTCAGAAAACGAGAGCTCAGCTTTGAATTCAATAGTAACCATCATTTAGGTTATTCTGATAGAAGAAATGGGGGCACAATATGTGTATGAGAGAGTATTATTCTATTAGTATGTGCTTACTAGAAGGAACCTTTATTACTATAGCCCTGCATAAACGAATGGATTTCCTCATTAATTTTTTCTCTGTTTTGGAATTCTATCTTGTCTCACATGTGTTTTGTGCACAGTGGGGATTTTCTCTGGTTGGAGCCTTTCAATGCTATATACATACATCTGTGCAGAAGGCAGTCTGGTAGCTGTATTTTTCTAAAATTCTAATTTGTTTTACGTGTCTCCTTCATCTTCCTTCTCACCTGTAGTGGACTGCATGGATCCTACCTGCCTAGGACGAGGCGTGTGTGTGCGAGGAGAATGTCACTGTTCAGTGGGCTGGGGAGGAACAAACTGTGAGACCCCAAGAGCCACTTGTCTGGACCAGTGCTCTGGACATGGAACCTTCCTCCCTGATACTGGACTCTGCAGCTGTGATCCCAACTGGACTGGACATGATTGCTCAATCGGTAACGTCAGCAACAACTTTCTGCCAGTTTTTGTTTTATTTAAACTTGGCAAAATATTCAAACTAGACCCATGAAAAGAACATTACAAACGTGTTTCGGTAAAATACGCGTAGGTCATGACTGGAAGCAGCAATACCATAGCCCTGCTACATAAGTAATTCTGCTCCCATTGCTGAGCACAGAGCAGTATAATAAATAAACCCATTAAAGTCAGCTAGGTCATTCTATTGCTCTGAAAGTAATCGATGGTCTCCATATCACTGCTGCTTCTAATGTTAGTTCTTGATAAATCCCAATAGCAACCAAAGGATCTGTTTTGATTTTTAGAACTCTAAATGTTCTGTAGGTGGCTGTAAAGAAGAAGGAAGAGGTCCTGCAGGTCTCATTTCCCTTCTGAGTTTAAGTGCTGTACTTTGAAGGCTCAGCTGGCAGTGGACACCCGTCACATGCTGTCCTTCATTAAGTAAAAAATAAGTTGAGTAGAAGTACAAGCACCTACCAAGAACACAGATTTTTATGGGCATTTTTGTGTAAAGGTCTGGGACTGTGACCTTCCTTCCTTCCCCAGCTTGCATGGGCATCTTCCTCAAAATCTGGATCAGGTGTCTGAAATGAAGAGTAACGAAAAACTATTTGGGAGTTCTTTCTTCCAAAGGCAGTTAGTTTTTAGATGCCGCACTGAGAAATGCGATAGGACAAAAGATAGTCAGAATCTATGGAACATTAGTCCTTTGGCTTTTGTGCTGTATATTGTGCTTGCAAACAAGAGACCATGGCAATAACAGCTTCTTTATCTTGCACAGCTGGAGTGGAACTAGGCCAGAAATCCAGGGCAGCTCTGTTTAGGCAATGAACTGAAATGAATTTTCAGTAAAGCAACAACAAAAAAACCCACACCAAAAAACTATTAGGAGAGTGAATATAGTAGAAAAATAACATAGACAATGTTTTCACTGAGGAATTACTATCATGTGTAAAGAAAATCAGGTTGACGGTTTGCAGGTATTTTACAAAGATGGGGAGAACTGAATAAACTGGTATGAGGGATGTAAAAAGAAAACCTTTTCAACAGTCATCATTTAGGTTGGCTGTTGGGACTCCTGTCATGAAGTAGAATTGACTGGGATGAGGAATAAGCAAAAGAGGAAGCCTACTTGCCTGGGGCTCAAAGTAGGTTGCCAGGCCTTGTACAGATGTAGGGAAGGAAGTGATCCTGCATCGATAGGAGCATAAATTTGGTGTCAGACTTCTCCTTTCCCCATATTGACATCCTCAGTTACACATGGTATGAGTACATTTATAAGACCACCATAATGGCAGAAATAGTGTATTTCTACTGATTTTTGTAGCACAGTTCATTAATTGAGTCATTATTCTGAGTTTATATGGAGGTTTGGGGATCTCAGGGATGGATTTAGAAAAATGCTCATTTCTGCATGCAAACAGAATTCACTCTCCCTTTGTTAACCTGCAGGGTCATGTACAGATGATTTATAAGCTTTCCTTATACTGCTTTTATAAATCCATCTAGTGCAAACTTTCTTTGGCAGCATGAGGTTATTTGAGACAAACTTGAGCATCATTCCAAGACCTTTTTCCTCACTGAGCTTCTTGTAACATTCAGTTTATTGTGCCTCACAGCTAAAAATCACAGCTAAGGTGATTTGTAAACTTCCGTGTCTAACCCAAACCTTTCCAGTGAATTGATGACTTGATTTGAGAGATAGGTTTACTCACAGGATGCAGGTACTCCTCCTGCATGTTTAAAATACAGTGGGTAGGCAAGTTTGTACATATAACACTGTCCAATCCAATTCATTAATTCTACAGAAGAGGCTAAAGGGGTTTTTATTGTCTTATAAAACAGGACCACACAGAGCAGAAGAATTATTAAGTAAAATAATTAAGTACTTGAATAAATGAACATCAGTTCAGCAAAGCAACTGGGACTGTGTTCAGCCCCAGTGAAGTATATAGGATTGTGCCTACATGGGCTAGTGCCAAAGAATGCCCCCCTTGCGAAATGGACTCCAAGGACAGCATAATCATCTGGAAATACAGAATTGAAAGATGAGGAGGCACTTTAGGTTTTCCACCTCTTAACATCTTGAAGTCAAGGCTAATACCTCTCTGGAATACTCTTTGCTCTGTTCACTGAGAAGGTATCAGTCAGAATGGAAGCAGCTAGGTGACAGCCTGTGGTTTTCATATATAGAAAGTAAAACTAAAACTTGGCTCACCCTTAGACTCAGTCTTTCACTGGGTAGATTTCACCTGCCTTTAGTGGGAATCTTACAAAAGCATAGATTGCTGAACCCCTAAGTTTTTTACAAGCTAATAATTTCACAGAGATTTCTGTTTCCTGTGCATATTATCTCTTTTCATCGCCCTCAGCCTGAATCTACATGGGCAAGCTGTGCAATTCAACTTCTTTTTATGTTGATTGCCAGATATAAAGGGAACCTCTCATTTTCAAGAATGATGCAGAGGTAAGTCCAGAGATAACCTGTAGTGAGCAGGCAAAGAGGCATTTTGATTTCTCCATAGGAGAATTAAATGCCTTCTCTTTTGCATCTTAGCATTGTTTCACAATCAAATACAATTAGGTCCTTTATAGCCCAGTTCAGATAAAAACTGCAAGCCAATGCTTAGCACAAGAAAGATGAAGGAACCACTCCTCCTAGCCCCTTTTCTCTAGAGTCTGTCATCACAGATCCTCAATATCCCAGGCTCGCTCGTGGCATGCTATCTCCATTTACCTCTTAATGAGCTCCAGGAAAGGAAATTCTCCAAGTGTGGGCAAATAATGAAGCCATTATAGGGCAGCTCTTTTAACCTTTCACTCTCTATGTGTAGTGGGAAGAAGGAAATATCCTGTGCTGCAACATGAAACAGAACTGAAGAGATTGTGTAGTCTTGCTCTTGACCTATTTAAACAGGACCAAATATTTTTGGTTAATCAAGAGACAATAAACCACATACCACAAGAAGGTCTTGCTGGGTGTAGTGCAATAAATAGGTGATTGAGGTTATCTGCATTTGAGGAGTGCAGTGTTTTCTCATCTGTACAATCCTAGGCCTATCAAAATAGCTTTATGCTTAGATGCAAAATAGTTCTTAAAGGAATTCAATTATCTAGTGTGGCACTTCACCCCTCTCAAATTTAAATCAACGATTTTCACAACATTGTTTTTTGGTAGCTGACATCTTGACATGCTCGATACTCAGTAGAATCATTGGAAAGCTGATTATACATGGCAGCTGTAGAAATTATGTTCTCTTTGTAATGAATGTACTGACTTTGTCTGGGCAGTTGACAGTGGTTGTACGCTGACCAGCATACAGATGAGGATTCCTTCTCAGTCACCCATCCATAATGACTCACTTTATGCATGGTTGACATCCAGTGCAATACTTCAGACCCTTAAAAGTATGCCAGAAAAGACCCTTTATAGGAATAATGTGTGTATCCATGTCTCTGACTGCAGGGAAGCCATACTCTTACAAATTACTGCACAGCCCATTGAAGTCAATGGAACAGCTCCTATTTACTTTGTGGTAAGGGTCAATCCCAGTCAATTCACAAGCAGTGATTAGATTTACGATTCTTTATCAGTTCATTGTAATGACTGATTTTTTTAGTAGCTATTTAGTTGTATGAATTAACAATGGAGAAAGTCTTTCAGACAGCACCTAACAGAGCACCCCCCCCAGAAGGTTGTATAGTTCATTGAAAACAGTCGTATTTTCTATATTCCAGTTAGTATATGAGGAACCCAAGATGACTGAACTTCTAAGGAGAAAAGCTAGAGCAAATGCACCTTTCCCTTCCAATGTCTTTTTTTGTCAGGAACTGCACAGGAGATGATTTCACATACACACACACAGACACAGTTCTCATGCATCTTACCAGACAGATGAAAATGACATGTTAAAGGGAGGGAGAAAACTCACAATAAAATAATAAAACTATGTTTCAAGTATAGATTCCTATTCAGAATCTGATAGTGGAAAAACATCTTAGCACATTTACCCGGCCAAACAGAGATCCATCAAATTTCTGTCGGCTTTGGAATGTGTTTAGGATCTTACTTCTCCTTTTGCAGCAGTCCACACAGTCAGGTACAATGACCAAAGTAGAGACTGAAGGAACTGAAAATACGTGTTCTAGCTGTCATTTCAAACTTGGCCAACACCACTGAAAATGGTGGTATCATCAGTCTGGCTGTGTCCATAAGATCACAAAACATTTGTTCTGATTAGACATGTTCTGCATGTCTCATGCAGAGAACAGTGTGTGTCCGGTGGTGTAGAAGCATTCCCTGGTCTTCACTGACCTGAGGGATAGTTTGGTGAGTAAAGCTTTCTTCTCTTTTACCAGCTGTACCAGAATCGGTGCAAATTTATGGACACCTTCAAAGGGCAATTGGTAAGATATTCCATTCCCTGTTTGTTTTCTACAACAATTAGGGATAATTCCCAGTGTGCCAATCTTACTGTTGAGCATCCGTCATGAAGTTGCTGCTTTTTAAAACAGTATTAAGTCACTTTGACACAGTAAGTGCAGTGCAGCTATGACAGAGGACAAAACTATTGTCCTGCAAGTGAGATGTGAACTGGTTTTTAAGTTCCTTTGAAGACAAGAGCAGTTGATTGAACCAGCTAAGAATCTGCAGTGTTACAGTCACACCACGTAATAGGTCATGGTCCTAAAACTATAGGAGTCAGAGTGTATTTCTACAGGCTTAGAATTGCTCTAAGGCAGTTGTGTAGCTTTTCACTGGAGATACATGATGTTCAGTAACTTTGGCCAGTCATAGAATCATAGAATGGATTGGGTTGAAAGGGACCTTAAAGATCATCTAGTTCCAACCCCCTGCATGCGCAGGGACAGTTTGTAACCAACCCAGATAAGACCATGTAGGCATCCTCTTAGTTTTCTGAGTCTAGACCTCTGCTTGTGACTAATCCCGTTTTTAACCAGAATAATGCTGGAATATCGGCAGTGTGGATACTTGAGTGTAGTCAGGTCCTGCGTGTAACCTACTTTATTAGTCTGGCTCAAGACTTTCCTTTCAAAGCTTACCTATTTGGCTCAGCAAAGACAGTTGTAGATTCCACATTAAGGCTTCTCCACTTGCATTCAACCAGTTCCATGCTGTTGTTGGTGGATAAATACTATGACCTTACACCTGACCCGACTGGAGCTCATCAAAATCAGTTTCTACAAAGGTTTCTTGGTTGTTTTCAGCCTTATCAAATTATATTTTGCTCCAATTTAGAGTGGCTGAGCTTAAATAATAGGGGAAATATTCTAGGAGTCAGTAAAACAGAATAACATTAAAAAGGAGCGAGCAAAAATAAGACCAGCAATTTTCGTATGGTGGAAAGGTCAGAAATTCTACTGAAGGCCAGAAATCCATGATTTAATGAGCTATCTGAAGTGGATGCTCTGGACTGGTCTGTGTGTCCTTTTCCAAGCTGCAAGGTGTTCAGACACTAAAAAACAGCATCACAATTAACATTAATGAGCACCTTTCTAATGATCTTAACAGATAAAAGTTTGGAAGGGCTTTAGAGAGAGCTTTGGTTCTGTTCTACAAAGGTGATCCTTCCAGACCGGTGTTGACGCACGTGGACAGCACAGCAAACACAAAGCTTTTGAAGCAGCTGCCAGTGCACCCCGTGTCTGTGGACAGGCAGACATCTAACTTATGGATACATCAGCTCAGCACGTTTCATCCATGTGAGAAGAAAAAGGAAATGGTATTGGGAAAGTCTGTATTGCAGTGCAGAGCTCCAAATAAGGGAATCCCAAGCACATTAAGCTTGTGATTACTTCAGCACACACATTTATAAATGTTCTGTTGAATTTGTTTTAGACAAAACCAAAGTGTACAGAATTGGAAAATGAATTAGTTTCTCTTGAATTGCTGTAAGTATGAGAGAAAGGCTTTTTCTGCTGTCAAATTATCTCCTCCTAATGGATACAGAGAGGAAATTCAAATTAGTGCAGAGAAGATTCTTTGTTAGGAACTAACATCTAACACATCAGGAATTGTTTCTTCTCTGGGAAGCTTTAACTCACATCCCAGGAAGTACAGAGTTCCAATTAGGAGTGAAAGAGAAAAACATAATCCTGCTCTTTGAGATACTTATTTTTATTAAACAAATCTCTGATATTTTGTGTCCTGCCATTCAACAAGAGACAGTTTAAAATAAAGTTCATAATAATAAATAAAGGGTAGATTGACACAACTACAAAATCAAATCACAGCTGTAAAGGAGATGCCTCAGACAGTGAGATGGCCAGTCCCTAGGATTAAAGGGAAGAATGAAAATAGAGTATAAATATTGTAGAAACCAGAGGCTGATAAAAGGTGGCAGAGCAGTTCAATGGGATTTCATCTCACAAGAGCTACAGCTTTTCAGACAGGAGGTGGAAAACCATTATGCAGATATGAATCATGTAGAAATTGCACTTAGAATTGAGATTCTGTTTCGCTGAGATCCCAGTTGTACCACTGTACGCTGTGCAGCTGCACAGGTTGCGTATTGCTGTGATCCATTAGCATAGGCATTGCTAAGGACTGCTCCTCTTCTCGGTGTTTCTATTAACAGAAAGAACTCCCAACTGTACTAGATGCTATGTGTTCATAGTCTATGAAGCTCTTACCTGAAGATGGCAGAGGTAGCACCTGATGTTACCAGGTGAATTATCTAATTAGGATGGTTTGGAGCTAAAAGATGAAGTGGAGAGGTTGGAGAGCATCAGGGAGAGTGAGATAGTTTGGTGGAGCAACTCCTTGACACTCCACATGAACGATACAAATCAGAGGATTCCCTCCCAACTTGTGGCCAGGCTTTGTTAGAAGACCTTAGGGAAGGGGTGGAATGGAAACAGGTCCCTGGTCGGAAAAGCAGGCATATCCTCTCCCAGGCTCCCTCACCATCCCAACTGATCTTGCAGAACAGGTATGGAGTTTTGCAGGAGGAGCTAGCTGCTGGAGAGGAAAATGATTCACCCAGGCCAGAAGTCCCAGAAAGACTGAGGTGCTGTAGACCCACTATTACTACTGGCTCTAAAAACAAAAGTAGGTGGGTCATTGTGGTGGGTAACTCTCTCCAAAAAGGCACAGAGGGCCCAATATGCCATCCTGATATGCATCACAAGCATGTTTGCTGCCTCCCTGGAACACAGGTTAAGGATGTAGCAGACAAATTTCCCACTCTAGTAAACCCCTCTTATCATTATCCTCTGATTTTTAGGTGTGAAGTGATGAGGTTACTTGGAGAAGCTCAAAATCAATTATGAGATTTTAGAGCCCTAGGGGTCTGCTTAAAGGATCAGGAGCACAAGTTATTTTCTCCTATATCCCTTCAGAGTCAAGCAAGAATGAGGAGATGAACTGAAAGAGCCATCAGATGAACTCTTGGCTCCATGACTAGTGTTACAGACAAGGTTTTGGATTCTTTAACCACAGGCTGCTATATGAGATGCCTGGGCTACAGGCAGGAGGTGGGATGCATCTGTCCCAGAGGGGGTAAAGAATTTTGGGTAGGAGTTAACAGGGCTCATTGACAGAGCTTTAAAGTAGATATGAAAGGGGAAGGGAGGACAACTGGCTTAGCTAGTGGAAACTCTGATTATAGTAGCTCAACACTTGTGGGGTAGTGTGGCATGAGAGATAACGAGGTCTATCACTCCTCAATGGTGAAAACTCGGCTCCCTCTCTGAAGTGTTTATACACCAGTGCACGCAGCATGGGCAATAAACAGAAGAGGCTGGAGGCCGTTGTGCAACAGGAAAACTATGATATGGTAGCCATCACAGAAACCTGGTGGGATGACTCCCACAACTGGAGTGTTGCAGTTGATGGCTGTCAACTTTTCAGACGGGACAGGCAAGGAAGAAGATGTGGTGGAGTAGTCTTCTATGTTAGAGAGACATATGAAACCGTACAAATGAATGCAGGTGAGGACAGAGCGGAGTCATTGCGGGTAAGAATTAGCTGTAAAGCCAGCAAGGGAGATACTGTGGTGGGAATCTGTTATGGACCACCCAACCAAGATAAGGAAACAGATGAAATTTTTTATAGGCAGCTGGGAGAAGTTTCACAGTCATTGCCTCTTGTGTTCATGGGAGACTTCAATTTTTCCTGACACAACTTGTGAGTGAGCCAACCAGGTAACCAAAGAACAGCTAGAGCTCAACTTAGCTACAGCTTTTAAGGATAATTTAAAAGTTTCTATAAATATATTAATAACAAAAGGAGGACCAGGGAAAATCTCCATCCTATTTTTGATTCAGAGGGAAACCTAGTGACAGATGATGCAGAATAGGCTGAGGTGTTCAATGCCTGCTTTACCTCAGTCTTTAGCAGTGGAACTAGCTGTTCCCTGGACAACAGGCCTCATGACCTGGGAGACAGAGAGGGGAAGCAGAATGAGGCCATCACAATTGGAAAGGAAGTGGTCAGCAACCTGCTGCATCATTTAGACATAAACAACTCTATGGGGCCAAATGGGTTGCACCCAAGGGTGCTGAAAGAATAGGCAGATGTGCTCACCAAGACACTTTCATTATTCACTCGAGATCCTGGCTAGCTGGGGAGGTCCAATGGAATGGAAGGTGGAAAATGCATCTCACCCATCTACAAGAAGGGCAGAAAGGAGGATCCAGGAAACTATAGACCTATCAGTCTGACGTCAGTACCAGGGAAAGTCACGGAACACATCATCTCCAGTGCCATCTCATTTCACATATGAGACAACCAGGAGATCAGGCCCAATCCACGTGGGTTTATTAAAGGCAGATCCTACCTGACAAACCTGATCTCCTTCTATGACAGGGTGACCCAACTACTGGATGAGGGAAAGCCTGTGGATGTTGTTTACCTGGACTTTCAAAAAGCTTTTGACACTGTTCCCCATAGAATTCTCTTTGATAAAGTGGCTGCTCATGGCTTGGAGAAGCACACAGTCTGCTGGATAAAACACTGGTTGAACAGACAGGCCCAAAGAGCCTAGTTAATGGAGTTAAATCCAGCTGGCAGCCTGTCACATGTGATGTGCCTCAGGGCTTGGTGTTGGGACCATCTCTGTTTAACGTCTGTATTGATGATCTCAATAAGGACACAGAGTGTATCATTAGTAACTTTGCAGATGACACCAAGTTAGGTGGGAGTGTTCATCTGCCAGAGGGTAGGGAGGCTCTTCAGAGAGACTTGGATAGATTGGAACAATGGGCTAATGGTAATGGCATGAGCTTCAATAAGGCCAAGTGCCAGGTCCTGCTCTTGGGCCACAACAATCCTGTGTAAAACTAAAGGCTTGGTGGGGGTGTGGCTGGAGAGCTGTGTGGCAGAGAGGGACCTGGGGTTTCTAATTGACAGGAAGATGAATATCAGCCACCAGTGCGCCCGGGTGGCCAAGAAGGCCAATGGCATCCTGGCTTGTATTAGAAAAAGGAGTAGGGAGGTTATCATTCCCCCTGTATTCGGCACTGCTGAGGCCACATCTTGAGTATTGTGTCTAGTTCTGGGCACCTCAGTAGAGATGTGGAGGTGCTTCAGCAGGTGCCGAGGAAGGCAACTAAGCTGGTGAACGGCCTGGAGAATAAAAACATTTATTTCTGAGGAAATATTGAAAGAGCTGGGGCTCTTTAGTTTGAAGAATAGGAAACTGAGAGGAAATCTGAAAGGACATTGTGAGGAGGTTGTTGCTGGTCTCTCCTCACAAGCAATTAGTGGTAGAATAAGAGAAAATGGGTTCAAGTTACAACAGGGTAGGTTTAGACTTGATATTATGAAAACTTTTTTCACCGAAAGGGTGGTCAGGCACTGCAATGGGCTTCCCAGGGAGGTGTTTGAGTTGCCATCCCTGGATGTGTTTAAAGATTGTTTGGATGAGGTATTGAAGGATGTGGTTTAGGGTTGAACTTGTAAGGTACAGTAATGGTTGGACCCAATGATCCCAGGGGTCTTTTCCAGCCAGAGTGATTCCGTGATTTAGTCTTGGGGGACAGGCGTGCATCAGTTGAAGGATATTACTGTACCAAACTCATAAATTACTCATTTTACAGATCGAAGATGGTTCCATGGCATTTATGAGACAAATTTGAATCTGTTTATCACAAAGTGGGAAGCTATTCTGTGGACTCCAAATTAGGCAGCTGAGAGCTACCTAGATGCCTGATTTGAGCCTCCAGAGAGAGAGGAGACCTAGAAGAGGGTTTACAGAAGCCTTTCAGTTAAACACAAAGCCACTTATGCAAGCACAGAATTAAATTCTAGGAGGAAAATGAGGGAAAGAGATGAAGTGAAGTTAATCTTTTGTGTCCAACTGAGGTTCGGAGACCGATGCTTCTCATAATCAGACAGCTAAGTCAGCTCAGCTGCTTGAAGTAAAAACTGTCCTGTCATGGCCATGGTTTACACCTCCATTTTGCATAACCACTGTTTACTGCAAGTACACAGTTGTCTGTCCTGCACACTTACTGATAACTGTACTCCTGCAGAGCCTGGTAAGAGTCAGCACTACGCAAACTCGGGTGTACCAGATAAGGTGATGCTGAAATGCAGAATCTGCATTCCCCAGTGCAGGCAACTTAAGGATGGTCTTCATGTCTTCACGCTCAGTAGGTGAAAAATCAGGTGTCCTGAGTGACATTTCAAAACCATCTCTGAGGGTCAGTGTGCTTCCTGATGAGCTGATTAATTCAGTTTCAGTTTCTGGAGAGCATCCTTTAATCATGATTTCCTCATCCACAGAAATGAAAGAAATAACTTCAAGAGATATTCAGTTTGCTGAGCTGTGTAAAATGCATTGAGATCCTTCAGTAGAGTAGACAGTCATCTCTGTAGACAAAGCTGAATTACACTCATAAAAGCAAACAGTTTTTAATATTTATTGATAGAAATAGTAATTTATATTTCTACATAAGTAATATTTACACAATTAATAGAGTTTATAAAATGAGTTTGTATAAATGCATTAAATTCTGCAGACCTTGCTTTTGTCTTAGAATCACAGGATAGTTTTTGGAGGATTTTGTGATACAGATTTGTTACTGGCAAGAGTCTTGTCTTGCTCTGTATTTTGAATCTTTCCTTATAAGTAAAAAGAATGATTTTAAAGGCTAATGGGCTTTATGCCTTCTTCAGTTCCAGCAGAGGAGTTCATATGTCACTGCAGTTATCAAATCACACAAAAGAGAGTTTCATAATGCCACAAAATGTGTTTCTTGAGTAAGAATTTATTTAGCACTTTGCTGCTATCTAAATCATGCTGATCATGGACCTTCTGCTTTCTCCATCCAGGTCTTTATGCTAGATGCTTTTTCCAGATACTCCCCATCAGTTGCCTTCTAAAGCAAGTACAGGTTGTGAACACGAGCCTTAGCCCCACACCAAACTCAGCCTTTTAGCTCTGTGCAGTGCCTCTCTCCTGTCCTTTTCTACAGAATTCTGCCTAAGACTGCAAAATAGCCTTAGATGAACCAACCTGAATCAGGAAAATCTCAGCTAAGACAGATTTTTAATTATTAAATTTTCTATTAAAATGCTGAAGGTCAGTGGAACTGCCCCAGTTTTCAGGAAGCTCTGAGCAATTTCATCTGATCTTATATTTTAG
This sequence comes from Rhinopomastus cyanomelas, assembly GCA_013400115.1. Classification (NCBI taxonomy): domain Eukaryota; kingdom Metazoa; phylum Chordata; class Aves; order Bucerotiformes; family Rhinopomastidae; genus Rhinopomastus; species Rhinopomastus cyanomelas. The sequence continues at coordinate 215,760 of VXBP01003078.1, read as the reverse complement.
CACTAAATCCATATTTATTAAAGGATTTAGCAGGCAAGGCAGAAGCAGCTAAGTCTCTGGTTCTGCATCACATGAATGCTAAAGGAAAAAATGTCATCTGCATTACTCTTCTCTAAGCTGGAAAGCTTTAAACTGTTGTCAAGCCAATTTTAGGATTTTGGGAGCATAGGGGTAAACATGTAGAAGTGGATTTCCCATAAATGAAGCACAAATTGACATAATTATCTCTTTCTCAACCCAATTCTTTAATGCAATATGAAAATAATATGAAATTCTGGATTATGCCACTTTCTGTGTTGGAAGCTCCTGTGCCTAGTACATCCATTTAAAACGGCCACAGACAAAGCATTACACTAGTGGCTAGTGTTTGGTAGTACTCCTTTCCCAGTTTTCTTCTGAAGTATCAAAGACAACGTAGCAGGCTTTTCATTCTTAAGGGGACTGGGAATATTTGAGTCCATTTTCAGCAGGATATGAAACATGTAGGTCAGGTACAAGGATTTTTATGAGTAATTGCTGTAGTATTCTTACTTCTGAAGCGCTATTAATGGACTGTGACCCCATTACACCAGGCACCACGCAAACATGGAACAACAAGGATAATCTTGGCCTCAGATAGCTGAGAATTTTAAGTATGAAGTGAACAACAACAGACAAGAGAGATGCTGGTAGAAGCAGGATAAATTACAATTTTCCACAGTGCAATGTGAAGAAGGAACATCAGCAGCTACTGTCAAGATTTTGGGTAGGTTTCAAGGTGGATTAGGATTTTTCAGAAAGCCTTGAGGAATTCTGAGGCAGCCTTTACAGACCAGAGGGAAATCTCTCACCCATTCATGACAGGATGATGAAGAATGAAAAAACCAAACCATTTGTGTAAACATTAGCAAGCAGGCTGTTGAGACTGGCCTTGTGAGCTGATTCCCAGTGAGGACGAGCAGTAATGGAACAGAGCAGAACCTGAAACTGAAGATGAGTGATTTCTTGGTTTGGTTATTTGCATGACAGGTAGACAGAATCCTATTGGAATGGCAGTCTGCTCTTCAAGGGTAAAGTTTGTGATACACCTGAGACCCCTGTGTAAACTATTAAAAACTGAACCTTGCGTTGAGCAGTCTGCTCCAGAAGTTCTCTGTGAGAGGGGTTTCAAGTGAATCATCTTCTGGAGCTGTGTCTCTTTCCTTCTTGACCCACAGAAGGCAGCCAGGCTCGGTTGAGTTCTTCAGGTAAGGTGAGCTGAAATCTAGGCAATAGAAGACTCCAGTCCTAGAGAGTAACATGGCAAAAACCCAGATGATAGAATAGAAATGATCTTGATTCCTTAAGTAAAAACCTGCATCCATGAATCAATTAAAAGCCATCAGTGCCCTCTGGCAAGTGCAAGTGTCAGGAAGCAAATTACTTGATAGTACTCAAAGTCCAGGTGTTTTCACACAGAGGTGCGTGGGCCGATTTTACCTTTTGAGGACAGCAAGCTTCATCTTTGCCGTTAGAATTTGGCATCATAATTGCTCAGAAGACCTTCTTCTTCAGGAGTTGCAGGCAGCTTTGAGAGCCCCACAGCTAGCTGGAGTAAATCCACTAGGAAAGGATAAGAATGGCTAAGCTGTTCATACAAACAGTGGAAGAGATTAAAGATGAAAGGACTATTTAGTCACCTTTTGGGAATATCTGGTGTGAAGATGTTTAACAGGAAGGTCTTTAATGCACAAGTGTATTGTTCTAACTAAGCTTAAAAGGCAGGAGCAATACAGTGCAGCTGGCCAGCCTGTGAATGCTGTAACAAGAGAATTAAAAGCTTTCCTTCTCATTTGCTCACACAGCTCAGGTGATACTTAATCATGTCCTCTAATATTAACAAAAGAATTGGGAAATGTACCAAAAAAATAAATGTACCTGGAAATAAGAAGAGAGGTGGCAAATTCTGTACCTGTGACTGAATGAAGAAGAAATGATTCACCTAGCCTTTTCTGCAGATCAGCCTTAGTCATCTTGAGGTGCCTGAAAAGACCTGTCTTTAAGTGCAAACTGAATCTGCAACAAATTGTGGCATTTTCTTTTTGAGTGCTACCAGAAAACTTAAAGCTGCTCTGACTATTTAATCACCTGTTAGAAACCTGTGAGTGTTTACGGGTTATGTGCTGTAAGGCTGCCTAAATCATGTGGTTCCTAGCTACTATTATACTGGCAGCTAAATGGAAGATTCAGATCTGAGAATTCCCGGCTTCTGCTTCCCTTTCTGAGGCAGGGAAAGTGTGTTTTAGGGACACTGTCATAGTAGTTTACTTCACAAGTGTTTTCACAACTGAGGCTCAGCTTTTGAGGCTGGGCAGTCCAAACCACCTTATATACCCTTTATATATATAATTAAGCATTTGTAATGTAGAGCCTGCACTGCCTTGCACACGTGGGTGGTGGTACGACTGGGGACTCAGTTGAGTGGGAGATAAATCCCAAAATGTTCTTATTCTGGATTAGTCTAAGATCTATTTGGTTTCGATCACACACTGCATGTTGTGGCCTATGTGTGCAAAACTCTTCATTGGCAGCAACTGAAAATATTTCAGTTGAGATGTAAATGTCCCAGTGGGTTTTCTGTCCCTTTTCATAGGAATGACTCCACAGAGACTCCGCCTTTCAGAAAGTGCTTTTTGTCTTATCTCTTCATCACTTTTTTATGTCACTCCATTATCCCAGTTTCACACCTTTAAATAGCTCCAGTAAGGCTTCTGACTATCACTCCAAATAGTTTCTTTAGAATGGGAGAGAGGGTATGTAGGAGGTCCTGTGCCCTTCACATAATGTGCATATACCTGTAAAGCCATCACTGTCTGACTTTATGCTGTGTCCTCCACCTAGATCAGAGCAAAACCTGGAAGCCATGAATGCTGAGGGTTGAAGGGATGGAGAGAACCCCTTTGGAGAAGGATTGAAGTTGGTATGGGTGGGTGAAAAGCTGGACATGAGCTGACAAGTTGCACTCGCAGCCCAGAAGCAGGACAGGCTGGAGAGCTGGGCAGGGAGAAATTTAATGAAGTATAACAAGGGTAAGTGTAGAGTCTTACATCCGGGCAAGAACAACCCCCGGTACCACTATAGGTTGTGGACTGACCTGTTGGAGAGCAGTGTAGGAGAAAGGGACCTGGGGGTCCTGGTGGACAGCAGGATCATCATGAGCCTGCAAGGTGCTCTTGTGGCCAAGAGGGCCAACAGCATCCTGGGGTGGATCAAAGTTAGGGTGACTAGCAGATCGAGAGAGGTTCTTCTCCCCCTCTACTCTGCACATCTGNCTCTACTCTGCCCTGGTGAGACCACATCTGGAGTATTGTGTCCAGTTCTGGGCCCCTCAGTTCACGAGGGATGTGGAGCTGCTGGAGGGAGTCCAGCATAGAGCAACAAAGGTGATGAAGGAAGAGAAGCACCTCCCTTATGAGGAGAAGCTGAGGGAGCTGGGTCTGTTTAGCTTGGAGAAGAGGAGACTGAGGGGTGACCTCATTAATGTCTATAAATATGTGAAGGGTGGGTGTCAGGAGGATGGAGCCGGGCTCTTCTCAATGTCATCTGGTGATAGATCAAGGGGCAATCGGTGTAAGCTGGAACATAGGAGGTTCCACATAAATATCAGAAGGAACTTCTTCACAGTGAGGGTGATGGAGCACTGGAACAGGGTGCCCAGGGGGGTTGTGGAGTCTCCTTCACTGGAAATGTTTAAGACCCTCCTGCATGTGTTCCTGTGCGACTTGGTCTAGGTGACCCTGCTGTGTCAGGGGGATTGGACTAGATGATCTTTTGAGGTCCCTTCCAATCCCTAATGATTCTATGACTTCCAGCTTGCTGAAATTTTAGTACCATGAAGCCAGTTTTATATTTTTAACTGCTGTTTCCTTTATCCTCCCCCAGACTTTGTCCATCAGAAGACCAAGTTTTACTTTTTTTCCTAGTGTGGCTTTATGTCTATATTAGCTAACTTGCAGATCCTGTGTGTTCGGAAACCATTCTGACTGGTCCATGGTCCTTTGCAGTACTGTCTGGCAGTTGGGGAAAACACACATAACTGGTCTCCAGACCTTTAGTAAGTCAATAATTGCCCATCAGTTTTGTTCATAATGGGCACTGTAGTAAGATATTGCCTCCCTTGCATCTACAAGCTGTGAAAAATCTGTGTCTCTGTGTCACATGCAAAGTGAAAATTTCTGACTGCAGCTCAAGAGTCCTTCCTCAGCCCTGTCCTAAGTGTTTGATGGTGTAATTCCTCCTGAGTTCTGCTAAAGCTTAGTTAGACTCTGGTGCATATTGGCAGCAAATGGTGTGTGCACATCCTCACACTCAAGATGCCCAAATACTTTCGCAAGTTTGACTCTAACAGGGACAGGCAAGTTTCTGAGGGTCTTAAGCACATTTGGCCTCCAAAGTGCTTTCAATAGATATTTGAATATGTAGTACTAAATGTCTGAGAGGGTTTGGAGACATCTGAGACACTGCAGCAAAAAGAGCTCAACTGGGAACAGTTGTGTCACCTCAAGCTGTATAGGAAGCAGAGATACTGTGTTCATGTCACGTTTCAAGGTGTTTTCTAGACATGCACAGTGGCACTACTGTTAATGATCGTAGTTCTGTCTGCAGAACTCTCTCTGCTCCTTGGAGAAAAGAGTCAGTATCAGCTGGAGACCTTGCAGTGCTCTCCCCTATGGGGCAAAGTTTTCCTCATGGAGCTGAAGTGTACATTCCAACCACATATCAGGAACATGTCAAGTCCAGACTTCCCAATCTTCCTATTTCTGGTGGTATTAATTAGCAAAAGACTAAAAGCAACTGAAGTAAGGCTGAATTTCAGTCAGGTGTGATGTTAATGCAAGCTGAGTAGTTTTCAATATTTTATGTGCAGCCAGTGACCTGGAGTAAACATCTTGTGTAATACCAGTCACCCCTCCACCATAAGCTTTGAGGCCTGAATCAAGCACTTACCGTGCTCAGTGGCACAAAGAGGGGTACTCAAGAGGCACAAAGAGAGGTACTAGAGATGATTTAGTGTCTGAGGTACTCATTCTGAATGTGCATAGCTGAAGGCACAGAGTGAAAAGGGACTCTGCAGAGCACCCTTGTACACTTCTCTGGGCTTCTAGCCCAGACCTGCTCAGCATTTCTTCTGCTCATGTCACTCTGCCCAATGGGAACAGTGTCCCTATGAAAAACCTATGAAGTAGCTCAGTCAAGCAGAAGACTTGAGTGTAAAACATTTGGACAAGTTCAGTCCAATTCAGAAACACCAGGCAGAAGTCAGGGAGAAAGGGGAATACGTGATAGTCTGAAGTATGGTCTGAATTGCCATCCTTTGCACTGAGAATGCAGTCACAGTTTGTGAGACATCAAAAATGAGCAGTCAGGTGACAAGTCTGCAGAAGGAATAGATTCATTTCATCTGCAGTATAACACCACATCAATATTTGTTTTTATTTTATTCCCTGTAAAGATAGTAAAAGACACTTGACACCTGACTCATAGAGACCTGTTGTCCACCAAGTCTCCATTTTTTCAGACTAACATAGTGCAGATGAAGACATGAAATCTCCCAAACTCATGTCAAGGGCATGCCAGGCTTCAGCCAAAAGTTTAGTTCTGGCCAAAAATATTACCTATTTCTGCATCATCATGTCCACTGGGGTTTCACAGAAGGAGGGAAGGCCAGCAGTCCTGAAAAAGCAATGTCCTTTAGCTCTTCCCTTTTTTGGAGGTAAGTACCGAAATACCCAGCTGTGACTCCATTAACTCCAACCAGACTTGGAAACAGTCATGATCCTGTCACACCCAGTGCACGTAGCTCACAAAAAGAGCATGGTGGCACCTCTGGATGCCAGAGAGGCTACTTTTAACAGGGTGGAAGGAAAGCAGGGACATTACAGATGTGCAACTCAGTAGAAGTACTCTGTATTAGTTTTGAAGAGGGAAGAAGGGTTTAAATGAATCCCGTCCACAGAACCATGGGTTAACAACCATAAACAGGCTTTGCCAGCACTTGACTTTAGCATCCCTGGTTTGACAGCACTTTGTTTCCATGCCTAGCCAGATTTTAATTAAATGTGACTTTTGTTCTGCTTATTGAAAGAGCTTTCCCCTTTGGATTTGGTGGACACAAAAGCTTGAGTAGTCCAAAAGAATTAGAAAGCAAATAGGAAGATCAATCACAGCAGACTTCTGCAACCCATGTCCATCTCGGTTTTTTGTAATAATACTTATTAGAGTCTTATTGTCAGGAAGGATCAGGGTTACAAGCTCTAGGAATTCCTTTCATTGCCCCCTGTAAGGCAAGGTAGTGGAGTGTGGCTGCTTTTCTTAACAGTAATGCTCTGGATTTTCCTTCTCTCCGTTCCCTCTGCCCATATCCCCCCTCTCTTCTCTCCTCTCCCACAGAGATTTGTGCAGCCGACTGCGGAGGACATGGCATTTGTGTTGGAGGCACCTGCCGCTGCGAGGAGGGATGGATGGGCACGGCCTGTGATCAGCGAGCTTGTCACCCACGCTGCAATGAGCACGGGACATGCCGGGATGGCAAGTGTGAATGCAGCCCGGGCTGGAATGGAGAGCACTGCACTATTGGTAGGGAGAAAGAAAAGCCAACTACTTTTAAAAGAGTAATTGATGATCGGGGGAGGAGAAAAGAATCATAGAATCATAGAAAGGTGCATGCTTAATTGAATATATGTAGCATGAGCACCTTCATTCTTGGATTTCAAGTTCTGACATCATACATTTTCATGTGGGAACAAGATTAAATGTCCTTTCATTTGTTGATGACATGGCTATATATATTTTTTATTATCAGTTGTGAAGTGCACCTATGTGGTGTTTGATGTCTTAGAGACAAGGTGTCAAATGTCAGCTAGACTCTTTTAAAAACATCCCTCTTTGCCTCTCTCAAAAGGTCTTTCTGTGGCCTCCAAGACTTTCCTCTGCTATGGCAACAGCATTTTCAGAAACACGCATCTGATTTAAAGGTTTTTTTCTCTTTATTTGCCTCACTATTTGCATTGCCACTTTGCTTGCCAGTGTAAAAGAGGCATCCACAGTCTGATGAGTTCTGACTGATATTTAATTCTGCCTTGCTTGTCCCCTGGCTACTCTGCTACCTTTTTAACCATTTCATTTCCTTATTTCTTTGATTCCATGTTCCTCATGCAGCTGGCAGTTACCTTTAGCTCTCAATGTCATGTCTAGTATTATTATTATTAATAAGGTGCCACCAATATGCTGAGAGCATGCAAAGAGTTCCAGTTCTCACATTAAGCAATTCGCAGCATCATTCAGGAATTGGCTTTACCATCCTTCCTCATTTCATTTAACTCCGTGATGCATTTTTTTCCTTCTTCCTTTTTTTCTGACTGTCATGCATTCAACCACTTTAGTTCCATTCTATCCTCATGCTATAAAATCTGGGGCATTAAGACTCCCTGGATGCCATTTATTATACATTAATGTAAAACTAAATCAGGGAATCCAGTTCTGTTCTCAATAATGTCTTTGTGGACCTCAAAACAGAAGAGTTGTTCCAGAGTGAGAATTCACCTCTGGTAATTTCATTTTAATCAGCTCCTTATAAAGACACGAAAGTTAACCTTTGTGTTGCTTTCATTATGCATATGAATCACACTACATCAAGATTAAGTGCTAGCAGTACCTGGGCAGATGTCACTGTAGCTTGTCAGTTTAGTAGGCATCGCTTTCTTTGCTCAAACACCAGGTGAGTTTCTGCACACATAGGCATACAGAAAATGAAGCCTGATCACAACATTTTCATTACAGCATTAGAGTTATGGTACAAACCATATTTGCAGTTCAATTCTGCTTATAATTTATTTAAGTTAACGTCACCCTACCATATTATGGTCTCTGTATGCATCCCCTAACAATGGATAGCTAGCTCTAAAAGGCACTACATTTTCTTTCTTTTCCACATCTCTAATATCTTCCATTTATTTTCATGAGAAACAGATTTAAAAAACCTTTAAAAATTTTAAAATCAAGTCTTTTTTATTTTAAAGTTTTTTAAGACTTTAAAATAAAAATAGAGCAGACCTGTATTAATTTTAATCCTGTGTTTCTATGTTATTATAGCCTGGTGTTCAAGCAGCTTGATTTGGAAAGCAACATAGATTCATGTAAGGATTCTAGAAGAAAAAAAAATGAGCTCAGCAAACAGCCCCAAATCCAAGAGACAATTTCATTTAAAAGCCATTGATGCACAAAACAGACTGATTCATACACTCAGTGCCATTTTATTAGTTCTGCTGAAAACCAAAGTGCCACTGGTTTAGTAAATGCTATTTCTCCGCATGGGAGATATGCCCGGACTGCTTTCAAACAACATGCTTGTACCTTTCGTGGTAATTAAATTGACCACGTTATTTGTAATATTCCTTGCTCTAAGTATAAAGAATCTGTGTTCTCATGGGAAAGTCCAGCACAGCAATGCAGTCACCATCATCTGGCTGATGCACACTATGACTTTGTATGGTGCTACCTTCTCAATGCAGTGCTGCCTTAGGAATCATTCTATGATACTTAGAGTACTAGATTGATTCCCTTTCTTTTCACTTCACTCCCCTCCCCATCTTCTTGCATGGTGATTTAGCAAAGAATTTGTACATAGTTTCATGACTCTAAAGCTGCAAACTATTTCCTGCAGAATATTTCACTAGTAAACGTGTAGGATGTAAAAGATATTTGGCAAAGTCATAAATATCCAAGAAAATCTAATAGCTTTGACAGAAGTAATAAGCTAGTTAAATCGGCACAGATGAAAGGACATTGACTTGCAATGACATTAAGTATGTGGAAAGCATTCCCCTTGTCCTTGTGTGATTTCCCTGCATGGCAGCTTGTTCTGTTGACAGCAGTTCCTTATTTATCTGTGTCATGGCCCGGTTTGCTTTGGCACTGACAACCGTAAAACCTCATTGCTGAAGTGATGCTTTAACAACGTTGCCACGTGTGCAGGAAACATGGTAGGAATGGATGGTACAAGCAAAAGACACTCTTCTATTTCTTGTTGAGCATGTCTGAGAGTAAGAAATCCTTTTGTTTTGTAGGTTATAGGAGGCTCTTTCTTACAGTGTTCTAGGGAGCTCTAATCCCAGTGGATTAGTTTTGTTTGCTCTTACAAAGAGTGGTGTTACCCAATATACTAGCTTGATTGCTCACATTCAGAAGTTTCATTAGAGGAAGCCCCGTTAATTCCCAACCAGGAAATTGATGCAGAAGCTTATGTTCATCTTCCTGGTTCAGCAAACCTAGCTTATGCAGGCAAAATAGAACAGGAAGTTGATTATGTAACTGTGGAGATCCTGAAACCCAGCAGAATCCTTCAATCAATTTACTCTAATTCCTTAAAGAATAAAATCCACATGACAACAGCCACAGTGCAAGATTCCTGTGATGGGCTTTCAAAAATATTCCAGATTGGCTCCCAAGTTAGAAACATTGCAAGAATTCAGCTTTGTACTCTTCTGGCCCAAACCACATGCAGGGAGCATGGTGGGTGTTAGGGGCACTTACTGTGGGCTCTGAAATGCCAAATAGCAACTTATCTCTGTGATAGGCTACTCTGTGGGACTGAATTTCAGGTAGCACCATAAAAAATTTCCTGGATTTAATAAACAGCTCCAGAAATTTTGCAAGACCATGACAGCCTGGCCTCAAATTTGGTGCAATTTATTTGGTACAGTCTTGGATAATGCTTCAGGTTGCTGTGCATCACACCCCAGAGATGCAAAGAGAGACTTCATGCTGCCTGCAGGAACCTTACACTGAGATAGTCTCTGATAAGTGAATTGATATGATATTTAATCATCAACAAGCCTTAGTTCTTTGATTGCTATTAGGGTTATGTAGAAAAATCATGGCTTCCCCGTGTGGTGGAGTAAGGATGTTCATCGTCCTTGAACAGCCTGGGCCCAAGACCAGAGCCATCCCTTGAAGTTTGGTTTCTGCACCTGAATGCTGTCGCTCTGGAGAGCTGAGGGACCTGCAGTTTGCTCTCCCAACACACAACAGCCTACCTAGCAGGATTCTCAGAGCACCTCAGCACCCAGTTCTCATTGATCTCTACACACTTAACTGCTGTTGAAAGTCTGTACATGACACATCCTGGTGATATAGGCAATAACAAGTACCTAGAAAGACAGATAGACAGCCTTTTCCTCATGGGCTTCTGTTTATGGCACTGTCAAGCTGAGTTTTTGGTTTAGAGACAAAACTCTGATTTTTGAGAAAGATGCCCCTTTAAGTTTGCCTTTCATCAGCCTTCTTGCATGAATAATGACACATGTTCTCAATAGCCTGGGTAGTAACCAGTGCCTCTTGGTTTCTGCTGAAGCAGCTAGAATCCAAAAAAGGACTTTACTTGTGGATCCTGGTCTCTTTTCTCCAGCTTTCTAACATATCAGTTGATCCATTCAAATCCATAAGGCAGCTCTGTTTATGCCAAACATTAAAGAATCACCTGAGTGTTTGGGGAAAGTTCTTGCTACCTTCAGCCCAACAGAGCAGGTAGTCAGGTCTCTGAAGCAGTCACCATACGTTCAGCAGAAGCTGAACTGTGTTTGACCCTCTGGCACCCACCGTTCCTAGATGAGCGGAGCACCCTTGGGCAAAAGGCAGTAACCCTTGGTTACAGCAGTCAGTGGAAATACATGCTTGCTGTTTTGTTCCTACCTGAACACCAAGCTGAAGGTAATCTGGCCTTAAATATTTTGGCACCATATTTGACAGTAAATCTTAAAGCAAAATGAGCTTTAAAGACTTTTTTCCTGCCACTGTGGCATAATCTTCTTGTGCCATCAGTGTTTCAGCAATGAGTGGTGGCTTCCTCCCCTCCCTCAAGTCTGTGTTGTCTCAGTTTAACCCCAGTGATTTCACTGAGGCTCTGTCCATCTCACACAGAAGATAAAAGGAAAAAAGGCATTTAGAAAATTGAGAAAGAGGATGTGATGGAAAAAGAAGTCCTGCCCAAGGACCTGCCCCCAGTGTCTCTCACTTCTCTTTTCCTCTGTATGGTGCTTTTGATAAGAAAGGACATAGCCAAGGGAAATGCTGATGTGATCTTTCCCAATGTGTTTCAGACAAATCAAGCCAACTTTCAGAATCACAAAATCATTTGTGTTGAAAGACACATTTCAGTACTGCCTGGTCAGGAGAGGATTTTCAAACTGAAGAATGCTCACAGGAGCAACACATGAGCAGACCTGAAGGGGCAGTGGCTTCCAGGAGTGGGGTGGTGACATGAAGCTCAGTGTGGTGTCTTAAGGTACAGAGGACATTTTAGAAAATGAGCTTTTCTTCTGTGAGGCCCCTTCTTCATCACATCCCACATAGTTTCCAGAGAAACATCTTTCTGTAATAAAATGCTATATCAGTGCCAGAAATGTAGCCTTGGAATGAGACTACAGAAGTTTAGAAAAGCAATATTCAGACTACCATGGAATAGTCCCATAGAAGGCTTCCATTTTCTTTCAAATCACAAGATAACATTGATACATGGTTGGTGCTGGCAATGGCCTTTTCTGCCATCGACTGCTGCCTTTGTCTACAGATGGGATGCCAAAACCCAAGAAACACATTTCCAGGATTCAGCCACCATCCAAGCGGATGGCTATGCTGTGCTTCCTTTGTCACTGCCACCGCACTGGGGTGATTAATTAATCTTATTGCCAGGTTTCATTACTGCCCCACAGTAGGGTAGCTCTGATCTTCCCAGCCCACTCCACTTACTTACAATAGTGCTTCAACAGATCCGGACCTGGACACAACTGAGAGAGAGATTGCAGGGAGTGGACACAAGAACAAGGGAAATTACATTTAAGCAGGTAATGGAAGACACGAATATGGGACTCAGAACTTCGTATTTATTAAGACCAGCTGATGTTAAGACAGAGAGTGCTGCCTGCTGGCATGTACAAGTTCCCTCAGGCAGGCTCCTGGCTTCTGCTTGTGTCTTTGCCACCAACTTTCTGATTGACCCAAGAAAATCAGTTAGACAGAGGTTTTCCAAATTAATGGGCACATGAATTCCATGGGAATTGGGCACATGGCTGCTCACACTACATCTGTAACTATCTTTTCCTTTAGCTCTTTTTAAAGTCAGTATACTAATACTTACTATCTGGTAGTACTGCTGTGAGGTTAATTTAATATTTGTAAAGTAATTTGATCTGGACTACAGGATGCTGTATAAATGCACTGTACTACCATTAAGATGATCCAGGGAAAAGCTTCTCCCAGTCGGATGAGGTCACGGGACTGTGTATCTTTGTGCAGAACGATGTAATGCAATCAGCTGAGGTGGATCACTTCGAATGAGTCTGGTTTTGCTGATAAAATGAAAAGCAGACAGTAAAACAAGGTAGAATGTTGAAAATGAACAGAGCACTAAAATATTTTGTCATACGTATATATCTATTTATACATATATAGCACAAATATATATATATATATATATATAAAAATATAAAAGTTTCCTGCTTCTTTTCCTGATCTTAATGAGCAAAGATGACTGGATGCAGCCTTCTTGAGCTCTTTGACTGAGGAGGGCTGTGCTTCACCCTTCTTTCTTTTTTCTCTCCTCATAATCAAGGTTTTTCTTTTCATATCACAGCAAATTCTCCTTTGCCTTTCTAGCACCTGCACAGTCTCGTAGTAAGCCGCAATGCACTTATTCAATCCTACCTTAAATGTCCTGTCTTTTATCTCCCAAGCTCACTATCTGGATAAGGTAGTGAAAGGTATGCTCTTCCTTCCTATTTTTCCTATTGTCTTTGTGATTCTTTGGAAAAAAATGCACCATTAACATGCTGTGTGGAGGTTGCATCTCTTCCTCATTGTCACCAAAGTGCTCCCTAATGTCTGGAAAGGTGAAGTTTCCAGTCATTTAGGTAGGAAATGCCTCTGTAAGTGCTGTGACTTGTGTTAACATCATATCAGTGTTCCTACCCATCCTTTTTTCCCTGCCCTCCCCTTCAAATCATTTCCCATCCTCACCCTTCCTGCCCAGGTAAAGAAACAAAAGTGTGACAAGCAGGTGAGTGCACTTTCTGTGTGGAGTCTTTGCATTTGATTGCTAAGTCTTAGATGGGGACTTTGAGTAATAATACTTTTTTTTTTCCTTAATACAAAACTATTATGACATGAAATGCTCTGTTGTATAAATCACAAAACCTGTTGAAATTAGTGATGCTGTATTAATGTGCACGAAATTCAGCCCCGCGTGCTCATCTGTAAATGTTATGCAAGTCTAGGACCCAGGTCTGTCTTCAACAAAGAAATTAAGAGACTTCTAAGTCTGTAAGAAGAACTCAGCTAAGTTAAGTTCCTCTTACATAACAGAGGTAATCTGCTAGCATAAAAATATCTCAGTTGTTTATTAATCAGAGCAATGCATTAAATGCACTAAATGCATTTAGGGTTTTGAAAGAAATAGAATGCTTGGCAATGCACTTAGCTTTCTACAATTATTGAAATAGCATGGACCTAGTTAAATAGGACAATCTGACAATAAGTATGACTGAGTTGGACACAAACACCTTTCTGCATGGCTGATTTGATGCTAACAGCAACACACTGCTGACAACACACAGCATCCTATGTTCGCTGGTTAAACAAACCCCAAAATCAGTTTGAACAAATCAGTTCCATAGCATTACTTTCCTTCTCAGGTTGTGAGCAATCAGAAAGAGCAGCAGTGAGAGGCTGATGAAAAAGGACAAAAAAGCCAAAATATGTGTCCACTGAGCAGTTAAAATGAAGACTCTGCCATGCAGGGCTCTCGTGGCTTGGCAAGAAGTGTGCTTGCTGTACTGCCTTCATACTCTGGAAGAACTTAACGTCTGTTTCCCTCATTTCCATTAAGTCTTAAAGGCTGGTACAGGTGCAATGGTAAATAGGGAAAAACTTCTAACAGGGAAACAAGTATTAATGATAACAAAATGTCCCCAGTTTAAATAAGGAGAATTCTGTCTTCAATGTGATGCAGCAAGTGATAGCTGTCTTTATACCCCTGTTTATAGCATCAGTAAAACATACTTGGCTTTATTTAAATTAGGAGAAAAAATATTCTTCTTAGATCAAGGAAAGAAGGTCTCTTGTTCTGCCCTTATGAAGTCGTAGTGGTGGCATTCTCTGAGGAAGATGTGGACTCACTAGGGAGTGCAATCAGAATATCCTGTTAATATTACAAGTCTTGGTGGTTTGCAATTCAAAACACTAGGACTCCTCTGCTTCAACTCCTGTATTGGGGGAGGCTGAGTTGAAGGCAGAGAAGCTCCAAGGAGGATAGAAAAGATGAGAAATCAACCTGCAGGACCTGGGTCCAGGGCACTGATCTGCACAGTCACTGGTGTGGTATTTTTGTACTAAGTCTTCTGTAGATATTATTTTTATACTTGGTAGCCTTTTTGTTCATCTTTATGCCCAAAAATAAGGACACATTGCATTTTGTGAGTGGGTAACAGGTTAAGCAACCTACTAAGAGTAAAAGGTTGCAGCTTACCATAAATGGCCTCTTTTGGAAAGATTAGCGCTGGCTGAAACATTAAAAGTACATGTTTTTCACTTGGCTAGCTGCATGGTGTGCATTTTTCAAAACTGAATTACTCATGGCCTTTTGGCTTTCTTAATTATTAACATCTTTCCTTTTGAAATCCTTTCCCCATGTTCCCTTGTGTTGTCAAGGGTGAGCCTGATTTACTGCTAAACCTTTCCTACAGCTTTACTCAGTAAGTCAGAGAGGATGCAGAAATGCTTCTGAGCTGGAGGACAAATTTCAGTAGGAAACAATGGCACAATTAAACCAAGAAGCTATAACTGGAATTTAAGGAGAATCTCCTAAACTATGCCCAATTAACACTGCTAATGCTTAAAATGAGAAGCGGTGCTTACTGTTAAAGAGGTACTGATTTAAGAGACTGTTTGTCCATTCAGAATGCTATAGGAGTGGATGGTATATCCATGGAAATTAATTTCTATTGGGGTTTATCCATTCTTGCTCATAAAAAAAAAGCCAAATGAACACTGTAGTGAGGCATATACACAGCTAGTCTGAAATGTAAAGATGCTGGACAACATTTAAATTCAGGGATGGCTGCAATGTGACTCTTTTTGGGCTGTTCCTTTAGTCTGAGAAACAGTGAGAAGCCAAGGTCTGAGCACAATCAGTTGACACATTTGTACAGTTAAAAACAATAGGAACTCTGGCAAGTAGATTTATAATCTTAAGGGTTTCTGGGTTTCCACCATCACAAAATATCATTATGGTAGTTTTAGAGTTGAGTGTTTCTCAAGATTCTTTACCAGGTTTCTCATCATTTGCAGGGTTCAGCTGATGCTTTGTTTCTCCCCTTCAGTCCTACTGAACTTCTGCAGATCACTTATGGATTATTGTTCTCTCAAGCTCCAGGTGTTTGCATCCTCATTGTCTTCAGCCACATCCTCCTCATTTCAAAGCTCTGTCTGCTGGTACTTGCTAGAACATCCATCAATGCTTTCATATTGACAGTGGAGGAAAGATAACAGCCTTAACTTTTAAGTCCAATTTCAAGGGGCAGTGAGGCTTGGCTTCAAGAAAAATTCCACTGAACAGTGTTTACAATTGGACTAATTAAAGAAAGCCTTAACTCTACAGATCTTTAAGAGCAGCTTATCTTACCAACAGTCTTAAAATGACAGGCTATGTTTTTTACTTTTGTGACAATCTCCTTTGGCTCTATACACTTTTCTTGTCTAGTTCAAACTTAACCTGCTTTTTACATTGCTTCTCCAGTTTCTGCTGTCTCTTGCATGGCAGACCTGACATGTCTGTGAACATCCTACAGTATCACCACCCTTCAGCAGCACTTTCATGTGCTTCAGTTGGAAATGTGCACATGGGATTCCCCACGCACATGTCTAAAAGCCCTGTTCATATATTTAATTCTTATTAGTCATCCAAATCCAGTTGACAACACAAACAGGGATAATGGATCACTAGTAACTCTAGCTATGAGAAGTCAGAACTGTGAGGATTAAGCTGTCCTACTGTGTTCATACTCAAAAGCACCCTGGAGACAAGATGATATTTTCCTCAGCATGGGGGAAAGGAGAGGATAAAGTTTTATTAGTATCATCTTTTCCTCAAGTGCTTTGAAGTGCACTGTTGGTGAAATGAATAGTGTGTGTTCCTATCTCTGCAGTGCTAGTGGTGGTCATGCCTTTATGCAGTGAACCACTTTACAAGTGGTAGTTCTTACAGATCTGTTCTCCTAGATGTATTGGCCTACATGTCCATGATATCTTCTACATATCTGAAGGCACCAGTCTTCTGATGTTTAACTGTGATATTTTCTATTAATGGCTTCTTTTCTAATTACTTCTGAAACCAAACTCTTGAAAAAAGCAGTACAATGTCATTCTCACAGCACTGATGCTTTGCTCTAAATTGTCATGGTTAATACCTGAAAACCTTTATGTTCATGAATCTGTGAAGAGGGACTTATCTCATAAGGAAACAGTTGTGTCTGACTTCTTGTAGGAGACTGATCTCCTGAAAAACCATAGAAGACACTTTCCTCAGTGGGTAGGGGTAAACTTAATTTCTAAACATGAAAGATACCAACAGAGTGGAGTACAAAATTACAAGTGGGACTTATCCCACGTAGGTATCCACAACATTGATACTTATATGTCATCTACTTACCCTGGATTCCCTTAAGAGTCTAGAAAAGTAGATACCTTGGGAAGACATCATGTTATGAGGTTCTGTCTTCTGTGTCTGCTCTTCCAAATGATGCTTTTCATCTCTCTGCTTTATGAGAAGTTTGACTCAGTTTCTTTGGGTCCAGATCAAGAAGGTTCAGAGGAAATCCTGAAATATCATTAAAATACTCTCAAAAACCTTTTATGTAGACAATTAATTGCACACAACATTCAAAGGTATTGAACTGAAAGGTTTCTCCTCACCTAGACTCCAAAATTCTGCTCTTACGGACAACAGCATTGTGTAAAACTTTATATACATTTAGCGAGCTCTACGGATAGATAAGTGAGACTTCTGCTTAATGCTCCTAATGGGGGGCTCTGAAATGGTAATCTTTTGGTTCTGGAAAATGATTTTGGTTTTTTCCTTTTCTAATTTGCAGACAGAATGTATTCATGCTTGGCTTATGTGTATTTGTTCTTATGCCAGCATTATTGTTTTTAGCTTAAATAGCTGTTTTTCCTTCTCATCATTTAATTGTTTCATGAATTTGTGGAAAACAATTACAGTTTTTTTACAGTTTTTGCTCTACTAGCACAGACAAATCGAGCTCTTCTAATTGTCTTGCATATGGAAGTTGCTTCATCCAAACTATGTCAGCTATTTTCGGCCACTTTAAATTCCCCGCTTCCTAATTCTTGAAGTATAGAGCCCATTCAGTTCCATATGAGCTCTTCATTTTTAAAGATAAATTAGTTTTTCCTTATACTTGCTGGATATTCCTCATATGAATAATTTTGGAAATAATCTGCTTTTGTTGGTCGTTGGATATCTTCTCTCATACTATCGGATCTTTGCCTTTGAGATCTTTGTTCCAAAGATCATAAAATGGAAAATATAATTGAAATTAAAACAATGACATAGAATTCTTTTCCTTCTGACTTTTCATCATGTGAACCATTTCCAGAATACAGATCTCTTTCAACATGGCTTGAAACTAAATCCAGGAGACCTTTTGTATTTAGTTCCAGCAAAAACTTCTAAAACCTGTCTTATTCCCATTGCAGGAAATCAGAGACTGCTCCAGGAACTAAACACTACTTTTTGGGTTAAAAATATAGTGGTACCCAGCATTCTTCTCTGGTCTTCCAACAGTGGTGTCTTCAAATTCTCAGCACCCAACTCTTTTTGGTTCTCACTGTACTCCTGTCCAGGTCAAAACCACAGCACCTTTGCAAAGCATTTCCTGCTCAGCCTCTGCCACTGCAGGACAGAAAAGGACTTCTTAGGATGGATTATAAGAAGTCAAATTAGTGAAAATATAGGTTGTGTTCAGTGATGACACACCAGCCAATCTCTAATGCAGACTTTGCCAAATGCACATGAAGTGAGATTTCTTCAGTGGTTTTTCACATAGACAATTTTAGCCAGATTTACAAAGAGCAGAAAAAAGACCTATCTCTACTGTCAGGATCATCCCATCCAGACTGAGTTTATCTACTACAAAGATGGATTACCTATATGATTTTAGCAAGTTATTTTAACACGTAATAACATACTTTTTCCTCTCACATTCTTCAAAACAGCTGAATGCTTTCAGCTTGTGCTGGAAGTAAGTAAAGGGAACAAACATATACATTAAGTCTAGCATGGAAAAACATCAGGATAAATGGTTTAGAGTTTTTGGCAGTGTTATAAGTAACTGACAGCAGAATACTAAAATGGGGACTTTCAAGTAGATCTGCCTACAAGTAGCTTTTCTGTAGTATATAATAAATACCAAATCACACACGCACACAGGCACGCTACATGCCACCTCCCCAGATACATGGTGTTGCAGTATCTCTGTACCTCCATATCACAGTATCACAGTATGGTAGGGGTCTGAATGGACTTCTAGAGATCATCTAGTCCAACCCCCTGCCAGAGCAGGTTATCCTGCATGCAGGTTATCATGCAGGAACATATCCAGGTGGGTTTTTTAATGTCTCCAGAGACATTTTAAAAGACTTAAATGCAACAAATTTGTTTGTAAATGAAAACTTAAGATCCTTTTAAAGGAATATTCCTTACCACCTTTGTTTCTTATCCTGTTTGGTTCCTATCACTTGTTAGAAAATCCTAGGAAAGAAGTTCATCATGAAACAATTCTTTTACTTAAAAGGAATTTCTGAAGGACATTTCCCCACCTAAGGATGATGTGATGTGCTCTTTGTGCTGTCTCAGCACTTCTTGGGCACGCATCACGTCATTACCCAGATGTTGCGATGATACAGACACACACCTTTTTGCCATCAGGTTGTAGCCCTTTAGGACAGGGTGAGTCTGCATTATTTGTAGTTTCACAAACAAACCTGTCTTGCAAAGCCTGAGGGCCTGAAAAAACTCAAACTGAATGGGTTTTCACAACACATATAGAGAGGACCTTAACACAGGGTTCAGGAAGCCTGAATTGTGTTCCTGATATAATCAGTCCTGCTGAGTGACCTTGACAGTCATTTCATTCCCTTCTACTTCAGTTTCATAAGCTGTAAAATGTGTCTTACATTTCTGACAGCATCTTGGTAAAGATTTTGAAGCTCTGCAGGTAGAAAGCCCCCAGAACCATATAAGCTAAGCAGCCTCCCTCCCACGGCTGATTACTGTGGAAATTACTCTGCTATTTTCTAGGAGGGGAGAAATAAGAAGGGAGGTCACTGGATGAGAGAATCAAACCCTAGTGAGCAGACTGGGAACTTGGTTCTAAAAGAACCCTAAGTTCTAAAAGAAATCCCTGCCACTGTGCTGGGCTGTCTCCAGTCTCTGTGGAGAAATGAGTTTCCAGAGCTTGCTTCAGCCCATCAGTATGGGCATCTAGCATACAAAAGGGGATAAATGCCATGGGACAGTCTGTTTCTCTGCTGACTACAGGGAGTTGAATGTAACTTCATTATAGATGAATCATAACTCGATGAGATTAGTCCCACACAAAATGCCTACAGTAGAGAAACTGGGCTTTGTCCAAATATGTTTTAACACAGAAGTTTTCCCTTTAAGGCCAGTTTTGACTGCATATCAATCTGAGGTATCTGTATTGCTGAAAGGCAGCAGCTTTATCCTGTTGGGTGATAGGAACATCCAATTTAGGTAAGCCCAAACCTCAATGTCATGTCTAGAGAGACACTCAGAGGACAGAGTTGGTTTTACAGACAATGAAGCAGGAAAATCTCATTGCTTCCCTGGAACTCACCATTCCCCTGATCCCATTAGAGAGCTGTGCTATGAAGATCTCCAGGGAGATAGCAGCCCATTGAGTGGGCCACGCTGTCCTAATACCAAACTGAAACAGTTCACTCCAGATGGGAATACATCAAGTGGGATTGCAGAAGGCACAGAAAATAAGCTTTTTAATTAGCCCCTTTCCAGGCTGTATTGCTTTGTCTTTCCCATGTGTCTGAATGTGTGGCTGTTTGCCTTGCAGAGGGATGCCCTGGCTTGTGTAATGGCAATGGCAGATGTACTCTGGACATGAATGGCTGGCACTGTGTCTGCCAGCTGGGCTGGAGAGGAGCAGGCTGCGATACTTCCATGGAAACAGCGTGTGGTGATGGGAAAGACAACGATGGAGGTAAGACATGAGCACATGTGATATGTCAAGCTTCACAGAACCTATAAACCATGCACAGTGAACAGTCTGCTGGGCTTGATTCTGCAGGACAGATTGTTTTTTGACAGCTGGTGGAGAACAGACAGCAAAGTCTGCCAAGCTGCCTCAACCAGAGTGGATTTGAATTCACATGACATGGATTTGGGCTTAGGGTGCCAGGACTGAAGAGGAACGTTTGTTTATCCTCAGATGCAGTCCATGTAACAGAGAGCAGGCAGAGGCTGTGTGCTCGACCTGTCACTGTACTCAAGTTGGGTGGTTCCACAGTGACATGATGGGACCACCTCAGGCTCTGAAGGTCCCTGACTGTTTGAACTTTGGCCTCAGTGCCTGAGGTTTTCATCAAGGTTCTCTGGTAGGTCACAGCTGACTTGGGCTGGGTGTTCTACAGAAACTTAGAGGCTTCAGTGACTGAATCTCATGCCCACAAGCCACCCAATCCCTCTTGAACCATGTTTTATTGATTACCGTTCCATATGTAATGATGTCAGGCATGTGAATAATAGCTCTGTGTAACACAAACTTAATATTCAGAATTATATCATTATAAAGGAAACCCAGTGCAGTGTGAAGGTTTGAATTAGAGAGCAGGAGATGAGATATTAAATTTAAGACATAAGGGAGACTGTATAATTTGTTTTGTTGTCACTCAGCAAAAGACTTTGTAAACCACAAGTCTGGGCCAGGACCCAGACTGTGAAGGCATTTTGTAAGCCTCTGTTTTATCATATTCACAAGAACAGCACAGTTAAAAAACCCACATAAATAGCCAAGCCAAGACTGTGATTATCTGCTTCACAGCAACTGGGATTCTGATTGAATGTTTAAAATACTTCTGCACATCTGGCATGGCAAATGGACCAAATTATCCCTTTAGAGAAGATGGAAAAAATTGGAGAACCTTACAAAGAGTACACACTATAAAACAAAGGTTTCTTTCTGCTTCACATGAAATGGAATAGCATGTTACTTGTTCTTTCCTATTTATAGCTGACATGGGACAGCAGTAAAGTTCATCACATCACATTTGTGAAAATATGGTAAATAGAGGTAAGGATAATTCGTTTCCATGGAAAATGTAACCAGTAAAAAATCTGTGTAGTTCTTAGACAGAGAGACAGGGAAGAAGGAGTAATCCAGCCTAACATCTAATGTACATCATGCCAGGGTATCATCAAGAAAAGCATGACCAAACTGAGCAGATTGGTGGAACACCATCTCTTCATATCCCCTAGTTCAAGGTGCTAACCTTCCAGCTGAATTACCCTCACCTTGAAACAAGCTGGTTTTTTCCTTGCTGGCTGGCAGGATATCAGCTGTAAATGGGAAAGACAATAGGCATTGACATGTTTACAAGTTCACACACATCAGCTGCTAACTTGCGTTCAATGAACTTGTGTGGAGTAGTGACATGCACAGCTAGAGCAGAACAACTGGTAGGTTGTAACATAGTGCCTTGCGATAGCACATATTCATGTGTCAGAGCCCACAAATGAGTGTTGACTTGCTTTCAGTTCACTAAAAAAATAAAAACTCTGCATACACGGTGTGCATTATGCTGTCATTCACTGTGCTATTCCCTTCATTTCACTATGTCACTGCCAAGGACTTTCCGCTGCTGGAAAGTGGAATGGTGGAATACGTTTACCTTCCTGACTTTATTTTTCTGCATTTGTATGGATAATTTGTATTTGTGGTCTCTAACCTAGAATTTCAATCCCTGAGATATAGAGGCATCAGTGGTGGTGAGGCACTTCTGCACTGAAGCCTAAGTTCCTTGTTTAGCACAAGGATTTGAAGACAGGTTCATGGTCTCATGAAGAAAGGCGGATTCTAAGCCTGTTTCGTAGTTTTTGTGACAGTTTCTGTAGCAAGACCTTTGTAGAACATGCTTACAATACTTCAGGCTGGAAGGGGACACTAGCAGTTATCTAGATCAACCCTCTGCTGAGAGCATTTCTAATTCCATCAGGTTGCTCAAGGATATAGCCAGTCAACTCTTGAACACTTCAGAGGATGGATAGTCCATCTCTCTGGACAATCTGCTACAGTATATGACCAACTTTTTACAAAATATTTTTCTTATAATATCTAATCATAATTTTCCATGTTCCAACTTAATGTATGTTACCTTTTGCCATCACCATTTGAGACTTCCTACAGCACCACAACTGGCTTCTGACTTCCCATTTACAATAGCTTGGATCTCTAGCAGAGCATACGGCCCACATGTGACAGCTGCCTTTGGATTTCTCAGATATGCAGAAGCAAGTCAAATGTCATTTGCATTAGAAGCAGAATTAAGCCCATATTCAATGCAACCACTTTGTCACTACCTGTCACTACACTGGGAAATTGCTGTGCTTCGAGGACCACTTAAGAGCTGTAGACCTGAACAATCTTTTAAGGGCATGTAGTATGTGTATGAGCAGTACAACTCCTGCTTTTGAGATCCTACCAGTCTCTGGGGTGATGCATGCTCATGGTGGTTTATTTTGGCTCAAGGCTATTGGTGAATTTGTCTTCATAGGCACATGAGTGAAGGCAGTAGAGACAGTAGTCCTCTCATGAAGCTTTACAAGTCTGAGCTAGTAATCACAGGTACCATCAGCAGAAAGAAATAGATTTAGGGCATCTCTGAGCTATTTCAGGTATTACTTGTAGTTGCGTACTTTCGGTTGTTGACCTCTCCCCTTTGACTGACTTTCTGTTCAGAGCAGCACCTCTTGAAGCTGAGATACCTTTCATGTTATGGGGAGTTTTACTTTGCCTGAACTCATCAGAAACTGTGATATCAAGTGTCTGCTAATCAAAATTCCTGAAGCTGGAAATTCCTCGGGATAAGGGGAGCTGAAGTCAGAATCTTTTTCATCAGATCTGAGCCTAATCATACTCTGAGGGAGATGGGTAACAAATTACAGGTTGTGTTTGCCTCATGAATCTGAAGACTGTTCAGATAAGCAATAACAAGCTAAGAAGAAGTCACTTGGAGGGACACTTAGTGAAATGTAGTTGCCATTCAGGTTGAAAAAAAGATGTTTCAGAGAGCAGTCCCCTCTTCACACAGTGTCATTTGTCAAAGCTGGCACTTAGGTTTTACATCCAGGTCCAATTTATTTATACTTTTAAACACAAAACCCGTCAGCTTGAAGGGAGTTGTAGCAAGTAACTGAGAGCAGGCGATCGTCTCATATCAGTCAAAGGAAGACAGTTGCAGTGATGGAGCATTAACACTTTAACAATCTGGATAAAAGGCCAGGATTTTGCACTTGACCTAAAAGGCCACCTGTGTTAAAACAAATGGGAGGTGTTTCCTTAAAGCAAGCTGAGAAATGTGGTTCTCGCCTATCCTTTGGCAGAAAATAACCTCTCTAATTTATGGCTGCAAGTGCCCACTACATGAGACTAGTCTTCTCATCCCACTGAGTGTTCTGTCATATGCTTGAAGAATAAGAAGTTTAAAGGTTTAAAAGACCAAGGAAATTACCCTGTGTGACAAGTTCTACAAGTCAAGTTAATGGCATTGACAAGAGGTTGATATTCCATAGGCTAAATACAGGCTCCATTAGGAACAGTGTTTACAGGGAAAATGAAACAAAAAAGAAGGTAAGGATCTTCTTCACAGTCTCACAGATATGCTGTTGTGCAGCAAAGCTGCATTAACCATTTTTGGTTTGGAAAAATCATTTAACTGTATGACTTTGTGCTTGTTTGAGGGTTAAGGATGGAACTCTCCAGAACAGATTATTAGATTCCCCTCCCACCAATACAAGAACAGAATACAAACAAATTTGAAAATTACAATAAATTGCAATTTTCTTCAAAACTAACTAAATTTAAAATAAGATACAACAACAACAACAGAAAAACCTTCTCAGTAAAATAAGATAAATTTAGGGAGATGGTGTAAGGGAAGAACGATCTACAAAAGGCATTTTGGTGTCATTCTGGGCTCCAGTCGCTAGGGAGCGCTCGCAACGGGGCGGCAGCAATAGGCGCTCGCGCACGTCTGCTTCCACGTCCGCGCCGCTCCGGAAGAGAAGGAAGGGAGGGAAAATGGCGCAGGCTAGTCGCGCGCCCTTCCCCTGCGTGCCCCGGTTGCTCGACGATGAGAACCCTGCCGGTGCCCCGCTCTGCCTGCACTCACCTGGTAACTATTTACCCAAACTCCCGCAGCCCTCCTCCCCCTCGCAAAAACAGAACCAGACTTAGAACTGGTTCAAGGCAAAAACGCCTTAAAGTGCGAGATGGATCCTCTCCTGATCTACCACTAACAGTTGATAAAAGCTTAACTAGGGGGTAGCAGGCAGGAGAAGGCAGGTGGGCTGGGCAGTAGATCGCAGCACGGGAGCCGTGCGTCCTCGCACCTCCTTGGCTGGCCAAGACTGACTGAGTCACCCAGCTGGATTTTCCCGATGGTCCCACCAGAACCACCTCCCCCTCGGAACCCTACCGTACAATTTCTGTTCCTGCTGTGGGGCAGAGGGGAGTGGTGTGGGAGATAGACGAGTTTTATCTGGGTCCTGACATACAACACAGCACAGACTCCCTCCATATAGAGAGACACATTGTTGGCCAACTCCCTATTGCACTGCCTGGATATAACCAGTACACCACGCTGTCTTGGAAGCAGGAGAGACTTACAGGTATTAAACTAAATTGCTCCTTTGGCCTCAAAGTTCTGGCTGATCAACACTGTAATTGTACCTGAAGGCCTTTGTTATTGTTTGGGGTTTTTCCAGAGCAGCCAAGTCTTTAAGAAAGGCTAAGTCTTGCTGGTTGTCTGGGAAGTGGAACAGGCCATCTCCTTCGTTTCTTGCTTTGAATTACTCCAGCTGATAAACAGATGCTAAACTCTGCCCAAAGGGGATCTAATTGTGAAAAGCAAAAGTCTGTTTCAGATTAAAAATACACTTAGAATATGAGTGATTCTAATATCTAACCCTTCATTAGAGGCTGATGTTCCATTGTCTTCTGTTCTCTGCGTCCTCTTCCCAATTTAAACTCTTCCAAAGGCTTGTTTTAGTGAATCCTGCAGGGTCATTTAAATAGATAGATAGTCAGATGGCTAGATAGAAAATCTTCCCAGTCAAATGCTGGCTTATCCTAATGCATATTTTACAGCATTGCATAGAAGTATAGCATCTTCATTTTTTTACATCACCAGGTCAATGATCTTTTTGGAGTGAATTAAAAAAGACAACCTGTTCTCTTTTTCTGCAAGAAGTGTTATGTCATGTTGTGACAGCTACATGGACTGTATTTACCTGAACATGAACACAAGGTTATGGTGTACATGTGGTCCAATTTTGCCTTTGTTCTGTGCTCCACCAGATGCTACCCTAGAGCTAGCAAGCAGAGCAATCCTTATGTTTGCCTTCCCTCCATCCTCTTAGGCCAGAATGACTAAAAGTTGCCTTAGTCTTCCAACCCTGGAGTCACCAAGCCACTGTATGCAGGATTCTTGCCTCCCTGAGTATTAGTCATTGTTACCACTAGAAACCAAGTCTCACTCAGGGACAATGTAATTCAGGAATGGATTCTATGAGGCAGATAGATGCCATTTGTTTAGCTGTATCATAGCCCATTGGAAAAACTCCACAGTGTAATGCTTCTTGATTGTTCCATTCAAGGATCAGGTAGCGCATGTAGTAAGGAGGAGACTTGCATAATGCTTTAGGACAGCAGCATTTTCAATTCTTTGGCAAGAGAAACTTTGGCATTGCACACTGGACTTCCTAACACCCATGTATCCATCATCTGTCCACCACATGCCAAATAATGTGTTAAGAGAGTTGGCAAGAATCTGCACTACTCTTTGCCAGTGTGTGGGGTTATACCTTAAGTTATTATGAGGGCTGTAAAATGAATTGTAAAGATCCCCGGAGAAGCCCAGAAAACAAACCTTTTTCTTTACAAATGCTTGAGCTGCAAGCAGGATGTTGGGGTGCTTTCTTTTTCCTTTTGCACATTGTTGTGAACTGTTACTTCATGCTTGCAAGGCTTTTACAGCAAGAGAAGATTGTCTCCTGGGCATGTTGTGAGAACGGTCTGCTTCCTCAAAACCATAAAAAAATGATATATTAATGTTCTGGCTACATATATGAAGGGGAGTGTTGAGATCTGAATGCACCTGGAAACAAAAGCCATGGTAAATTAACATTTACCATCATAGAGATCCAGACAAACAGTAAGGTCATTTTGGAGGAACCACAAAGTGCTGCTAAAAAGGTGAAATCTGCTCAACCTGAAAAGTTTAGCTAGCTGGTATAATTTTTTATAAATGACCTAGCTTCTTTTCCTTTCTATATGATGACTTTTAATCAACCTTTCCCCAAGTAAGAGAGCAAAAGGACCAGTTCACATGTACAAGTTTCAGCTCTTTGTTGATTCTGTGGTGAACAGCAGCACTGAGATACACTTACTGCTGATTGTTAGCCGTGGGGCTGGCCAGAAGCAGGGTTGGTTGTGTCATTACACAGGATGACATGTTGTGAACTGAAGTCTGCCTATGGGCACTGCCAGAAGGGGGAAGTGGGGACAACTGGCTTAGCTAGGGAAAACCCTGGGTATAGTAGCCCAACACCTGTGGGGCAGTGTGGCATGACAGATAACCAGAAGGGCTATGACCCCTCAATACTGAAAACTGTGTACTCGGCTCCCTCCCTGAAATGTTTATACACCAATTCATGCAGCATGGGCAGTAAACAGAAGGAGCTGGAGGCCGTTGTGCAGCAGGAAAACTGTGATATCATAACCATCACAGAAACCTGGTGGGATGACTCCCACAACTGGAGTGTTGCAGTTGATGGCTATCAACTTTTCAGAAGGGACTGGCAAAGAGGAAGAGGTGGTGGAGTAGCCTTCTATGTTAGAGAGGCATATGAAGCCATACAAATGAGTGCTGGTGAGGACAGAGCAGAGTCATTGCGGGTAAGAATTAGGTGTAAAGCCAGCAAGAGAGATACTGTGGTGGGAATCTGTTACAGACCACGCAACCAAGATAAGGAAACAGATAAAATTTTTTATAGGCAGCTGGGAGAAGTTTCACAGTCACTGCATCTTGTGTTCATGGGAGACTTCGCTTTTTCCTGATGTCTGCTGGAAATACAACACAGCAGAGAGAACAGTCCTGGAGGTTCCTGGAGTGTATAGAAGATAACATCCTGACTCAACTGGTGAGGGAGCCAACCAGGGAAGATGCCCTCTTGGACCTGCTTCTTGTGAGCGGGGAAGATACTGTGGGAGAAGTAAAGGTTGGAAGTCATCTGGGGCACAGTGATCCTGAGTTGATCTTGAGTTGTCCCTACAGGGACAGGGACTCCACCACTGCCCTGGGCAGCCTGTGCCAGGCCTTAACAACTCTTAGTGAAGAAATTTTTCCTAATGTCCAACTTACAAATTGCCTGGCACAACTTGAGGCCATTTCCTCTCATCCTCTCGCTTCTTATTTGGGAAAAGAGACTGACCCTTACCTTGCTCCAGATGCTTTCAGGCAGTTGCAGAGAGTAAGAATCATAGAATCATTAGGGATTGGAAGGGACCTCGAAAGATCATGTAGTGCAATCCCCCTGCAACAGCCGGATCACCTACACCTAGTCACACAGGAACATGTCCAGGCGGGTCTTAAGCATCTCCAAAGAGGGAGACTCCAAAATCCCCCCTGGGCAGCCTGTTCCAGTGCTCCATCACCCTCACTGTGAAGAAGTTCCTTCTGATATTTATGTGGAACCTTCTGTGTTCCAGCTTGCACCCGTTGCCTATTGTCCTATTACTAGATGACACTGAGAAGAGCCTGGCTCCATCCTCCTGACACCCACCCTTCACATATTTATAGACATTAATGAGATCACCCCTCAGTCTCCTCCAAGCTAAAGGTCACCCCTGAGACATTCAGAAGCATCAGAAGTCAAGACGGTGTCCCCACAAAAAGTGATAATGTCTGATGAATGGCAGAGAAAGTAAAGTGAGAGAGACCTGGATGAGGTGAGAGGCACAAATGTTTTTATAATGAGTGCACATTGTGGTTTCATTGGCAGTGGAGATACACATGAAAGACAATGATGTTTTGTGTTATTTTGCTTTGCCCTGTACAATTCCTCATAGAAGCTCTTCCCACTGCAGTTAGTGGCAAAAAGCCTTGGGATCTAATCCATAAGGAGTAATCCATGAGTTTGCCACAGATTTACCCTAGGAAGGCTCCTCAGTCTCACCTCCTCATGACTGCCTGTTTGTCCAGCCAACAAGTGTTACAGTCCACAAAATTCTCTCTGCCTACTATAAAGAAGTCCATCCCTACCTGTGGCCTGCCTGTTCCAGCCTGATACTTGGCATGCAGCACCTGTCAGAGTCTGCTTAAACACATAATAACACCTCTGGCTGGAGGTTATTTGCATTCTGTTGTTGATGTTAGCATGATGGATTTCTGTTGCAGCATCCATATCTTTGTAGAACTTCTCAGTTATTCATTCTCAGCGAGGTGAGACGCTGCCCATTAAATCAGCCAACACAATTGCAGGGCCATGAAAAGTCACAGCTAATTTGAAATTTTATTAGCTCTCAGCTGATCTTGTTTACTGCTGAGGCAGTCTCTCAAAGCCAGCCTTTTGCTTCTATACAAAACTCTAATCCTTGACACCTTGTTGGCACTGTGTGGTGTTGGTAAGGGACTTGGAAGCCAGACTGCATGAGGCTTAAAAGAGGAAAGATACTGCTGCAGAAAGGTACTGCAAATTGTGAGCAATTTGCAGCCAGCAACCCAAGGAATGTGGGCCAGTAGTTCTGTCGCTGCTAGAGAATTACTGTTTTGCAGGATATTATTGTCTGTGAAAGGTAACAATTAGGGTATTTTGGGGAAAGGAATATGTCATACTAATGTCATTGTAGCTGAGAAGTAAACCAAAAGCTCTGTGTCTCCTAATAAGCAGTAGTGTTCAAAAGGCACAGTTTTTCCTATAGGTTAGTGGCTGGTTGTGTGCTTTGGTGACTTAATGTATTTGTAGCAAAGATAGCTTTTGGGGAAGCCATGGAGTCTGGATGTAAAGGCCTGTAGGCAAAGAAAATGGTCACAAAACCCCTCTAGTTTCTTGATCCTGCCCTATCCTACATGTGTGGGAGTATGTCACATTGAACCAACCACCTGACAGACTTATGCTCACCATACCAACCTTGTTTCTATCATAACAGACCTGGAAAAGGTGCAGGACTTTCATGGTTTTCTTGAAAAGAATATTACTTTTGGATTGGATTATGCATCTCTTTGTATGGTAAATACCAGGGAGCATGAGATACAGTGATCCTCCAGTCTACTTGAAACTCTGGTGGGCAAGAGAGCTCTCCATGCTGACCCCAGTAGCTCCAGATTTTCAGAAACAATGCGGGAAAGCATCCAGGTGACTATTCATAGGAGGCAGTCGCGTTATAGAATCTTTCTGAATAAGGTCAACATTCAGATCTATTGTCATTATCTAATGTAACTGTCCCAGGCACTACAGTGAGAGTACTTAAAGCCAGTGTTTTCCAACAGGTATTCAGCAAGCATCATCCTTGTTAGGTCAGTGTCCTGCTCCAAGACGGCACAGATATCTTTAGTCCCTTCCATGAAGCAATGCTTGCATAGAGAACAGGATAAAAATACATTGCATGATACAAATCTTTAATAATTGTGGATATTTCATTGCTTTGTCTGATGCTTCACAGCCCTTTGGGAAAGGAACAGAGGTTTTGTGATCAGAAAATAAAGACAGTCTCTGCTCCCAGTGAGTTTACAGTTCAAGGTGGTTTGGAAGAGTTCAGGAACAGGATTGGTGGATCTTCCATCGTTAAAATGAGAGAGGGCATCTCTCCAAAATGAGCTAGATGCCATAACCCCAAAGTAAAACTCGATGTCTGTTGATATACAGAGGGCAGATTATCTGCTGTGCTTAGCTCATTCTCCTTCAAATCTGCCCTTCTCTGAAGGGAACAAGACAGGGCTCACAACACAGCCTCGACAGGTCCTGTTTAGTGAATCTTGTTTTGTGACATGAGCCTTAGTTAAAGATGGAAACCACTGATCACACTGTTTACCAGATAAGGCAACGAGTCTTGCCAATAGCTTCGTTTTCACAATGGATTCCTTTTCATTTTATTCACCCTATGGCAACTCAGAGATTGCAAAAGATGCTTATTTCATGGCTTTATATGAAGGAGGTATGACAAAAGAATTTTACTTTTGTTAGGGCTGCCAAACAGCTGCAATGTCTATATTGGATGCATAAAAAATCCCAAAGATGTAAAAACTGTTACACTGAAATGATAAAGAATACACGTAATAGCTTAAAATCTGGCTCAATGACAGATTCCTGAATTAATTTGTTAATTGAAAGGCATCCATGATTGAAACAAGGGAACTGGTTGTCTTATTCAACCCTGTTCATAGTTTTCATCATTGTCTTAGAATGTAGTTTAAGTGTCTCCTGGTAAAATTGTCAGGTCGCCTAAAGCTTGATATGGTGGTAATTAGTGTACACACATCACTTTGATATAGAGTGATCTGACACACATTACTTCAAGGTCACAATCACACAGAATGAGTCTTAATGCAGCAAAATGCAAGATAATCCCCCTGGGAACAACAAAACCATGTTGTACGTACATTTTGGGAGACTCTTGAAAAGCAGTGACTCAGAAAAGGATTTAAGAGGTCACTGGAGGTAATTGTTTCAACATGAGATCTCAGTGCAAGGCTGTAGCTAAAAGGCTACAGTGAACCCTAGAAATACAAAAACCCCAAAGTTGGGAAGTGGTCTCTCTTCTGGGCCCAGTATTGCTGCCAAGGTTTTTAGTCCAGTGTTGGTGCCCACACTTAACAAAAGATGTGAGATTACTGTAAAGATATCAAAGGATGCCACACACACAGACACAAAATCCAGCAGCTGGAAAATGAACTTTGTCATATTAAGTTTAATCTTTCTCAGCTATTCAGAGAAAAGTTTCGTAATGGATTAGTGCTCTGTGGGAAGAGACTTTCACTTGGAAAAGACATTTGAGCATGCAGGGCAGAAGGAAACATTGGTAACCTCACAAAGACAAAACAAGCTCCACTGGTGAGATACTGGAGTAAGACAATGTCAACCTTGAAATAAGATGCAGTTTCCTGACAGCGTTTAAGTATTTGGAAAGCTTACTGGAGGAAGTGGTGGATTCACTGTAATCAGCCCTTTTGATATATGAGATACCTTTCTGAAAGACAGGCATTAATTCACTTCTGGGGGATGAAGAAAGAGAGCAGCCTGTGTATATAACACATCAGTCAAGCTGATTGTAGTAGTGTCTTTGATCGTAAAGCACATGAATTACTGCATTCCCTCTATGAAGGATATTCAAGCTTGCATGGAGATAATTCAATAACCTATTTGTTTTCTTGTCTGAAGTGCCGTGGTCATTGTATGGCTGTGTGTAGAGTAAGGAAGATGCCATTTTTTAAAACCCAGAATTATGAGAACATGGCTACAGATGTGAACTTACTGTGCAGCGTATCTGTGCTCTGGGAGCTACCAGAGTTAGGAATGCACACACAGATCGTGCTGCAGCTTCGTTGCTGCAAAACTTGGTGTGTGGAAGCCACTGGTCCCATATTCACCTATATTACTTGTCTCTGAAAATTTTGCAGTAAGTTATACAGGAAATTAATCTTTATGCTTTATGCATTTCAAAGGTGCCTTGTATTATGACTTTATATTTTTCTGAGAAATCATAACTTGCTATATTTTCCTTTACTGGTCATGCTGACCACTACAGCATGAGTTTTACTTTGCCAGGATTTTATTTTCTCTTCATCCATGCAGCTCCCTGAACATTTTGCTCTTCATGGGTAGACAGCTTCCAGTAAATATCACTTACCCTCACTCTTCTGATGCATCCTGTAAGAAATCTCACAGTTTAAGTAGTCATACCTGTGTACAATTCCATGATAAGTCCTTGCAATTCACTACAGGGCACCACTTGTGTCTATTATATGATACAATAAAAAACCACAAAAAAGCTATACTGAGACATCACTACTGATGATCTGGTTTGTAGCTTAACAGTTGCTTTTCTACATGGCTCAGACAAAAATGCCCTTTACATTTTCTCAATGAATGAAGTTCTTTGCTTTGAGGCTGCTATTGATATTAGAAGGAGCTGAGTGTCTAAATCCTATTTGGTCTCTTGAAGACCTGAATAACTTTAAGGTGTCAATGACAAACCTCTCTGGTGTAATTACCCCCAACTTAACCCATATGTGCCTAAAACACACTAGTTGAAATACTTATCTGCAGACAAGGTCTCTTCATTCCTGCCTGTCCAAACCATTGTCCTCTGCATCTGTTTTTCAAACCTTTCCCTACTGTTTCCTGAAAAAAAACCACGAAAACCTCAGTTTCTTGCTATCTTGCAGCTTCAGGTCCACATTTCTGAAGCCTGGAATAAAGACAGGGTAATGAAGAGGCATGGCACAGCTGGTATGCAGTCCTCTCATGAGAGTATCTGTAGGTTCAGAAAACATTATTGGTACGTGGGAGAAAATGACAACATTTTATCTTGCTTGAAACTTCAGTTCATATGGTAACAAGGCTGGTATGTTGGTTTTTTTCCCTCTTTTTTTTTTTTTTCACTTTTATCAGGTAGCTATGGATAGGGATTTTACATCTATGCAGGCCTTTACTCTGTGAATGGTCTCCCAAACTCAATCTGAGATTTGATCTTCCAGAATCCTGTTGAACTAGTCATCCACAGCTAGTCCTTTTTT
Organism: Rhinopomastus cyanomelas; assembly: GCA_013400115.1. Taxonomy (NCBI): domain Eukaryota; kingdom Metazoa; phylum Chordata; class Aves; order Bucerotiformes; family Rhinopomastidae; genus Rhinopomastus; species Rhinopomastus cyanomelas. The sequence continues at coordinate 182,625 of VXBP01003078.1, read as the reverse complement.
TGATGGGCAAATAAAATTTAATTAGTTCTTATTCGTTATCACTAATCATCAAAAGCAAAGATAGGTGGGTAGGTTTTGTGTCTGAGCAGATACATTTTGGTGGCAATCTTGCAAGGACTTGAAAGGATGTAGAGATATCAGGACAGCCAGAAGTAAGGATAATGGATGGGATTTTCAAAAGCACTTTTGCTAATCTAACACTGCTCCGATTATCATTATTGGCAGATACAAAGCACTTGAGAAAGTTACTCATTGTGTCTGTGTACGTGTCCACACAGAACACGTGTTCAGTCACTTTGATCCACACATAGAGTGGAAGCTGTGGGAGTGCTGGACAGGCTATTTATTCAGTTTTCTCTCTATGCATAGCCACACGCAGTGATGTTGCCAGTGCTGTTTTATGGCATTAGAATCTTCCAAGAACGGAACAGTTGTAACTCAACAGAGTCTGAGTCCATGACATGTAAGCCTCTGTTAAATACTAGAGCAATAATAACAGGATTCTCATCCTATTAAGGTTACAGTAAATTCAGAGTAGTGCTAATAACAGTCATGAAAGGACTTCTAACTCATACTGCTACATGCAGGATGAAACAGAAACTCACAGTCAGTAGCAGTGACAAACTGTTTAATTTATTGTTTCTTTGAAAAAAACCCAACATTTTCCTGACAACTTAAAATGTCCTCAGAGAGGGCTACCTCTCAGGACAGTTGCTCTCCAAGCACATTTATTTCTTACCTCTATGCTGAAATCATTAGTAGGATGCTAGCTGTAAAGGTGTTTGTTTCATAGAGCTCCCCAACCACACATTTCACATAGATCTTTCAATAGCCATCACGTAGTAACAGTTTTAATTCACTGTCAAACTATTTTGCTTGGACTGATGGGTTGGAAGTGAAGGGCTCCATATCGTATTAGTGCAGAACAAAAACCATCCAGTTCCCTTATCCAGTTTAAAGATCTATCTCTATTACCTGCTAACGACTTTTATTTCCAAATGTGATGCTTCATCAAATGTCCTCTGAACTCTTTTTTCTATTTCCTTTCCCATCACCCTGTTTTACTAAGCTGTCTGCAGCAAACAGTGGCATGTAAAATGAGCTGGGGAATGCTGTTGTAGTGGTGGGAGGGGAAGTAGCCCTGCCTGTGCATTGGGTAACTTGATAGATAGGCAAACCCTTATTTCACTAGAACACACTTGGCAAGCTTTTCTCATGTGCGTCCACTGCTGTTACTGTTGTTGATATTATTTAGTAGTGCTGGAAGTATGAGATTTATATCCTGAGAGTTTGAGGTCATCGGTTGCTCTGTGTCTGCAAGAAATAAATGTGACAAAGGCCAAAAGAGACTGATCCAGTAAAATCCTCCATACTTTCTTATCTATCTACTGAACTTCTTTATTGGGTATGTGTAGATCTTTCTGCAGCCGTGGTAGATACCATGGCTTTATTCACTATTTAGTCCTGAAGAAAGTAACCCTGATAGCTTTGGTATCATGCAGCATGACTGTGACTTGTACAGAGACTCAAACCTGTGTACAAAAAACATTGGCTTATGGACAGGAAAGAAAAAGCAACTTTTGGGGTCTTTGGAGTTATCTGAGATGTGAAGCAGTATACTCTAGTATTAACTTGAAACATTCTTGTTTCTCATGTAAGAAATGTTTCTCATGGCTCTCATGTTCTCTTGTAAATATAAGTCTAATTTCATGTGTACATGTGTGTTTTCAAATACACATATTAATGTGTCTTTGAGGTTCTTTAATGGGGCTTCAAGTGAAGATGCCATGGTCTTCTGTGCAGCTTAAATTCACATTCCTGTGATGTGTGCATTGGGAAGGGCACCGACACTCCATCACAGAATCACAGAACATTAGGGATTGGAAGGGACCTCAGAAGATCATCTAGTCTAATCCCCCCACCACAGCAGGATCACCTACATCAAGTTGCACAGGAACATGTTCAGGCAGATTTTAAACATTTCCAGAGAAGGAGATTGCACAACCTCCCTAGGCAGCCTGTTACAGTGCTGTGTTACCATTGCTCTAAAATCTTCCTTACCCTTCTGCAGATGGCTTGGTGGATTGCATGGACCCAGATTGCTGCTTGCAGCCACTGTGCCACATCAACACACTGTGCCTGGGCTCCCCGGACCCCCTGGATATCATCCAGGAGACACAGGCCCCTGTCTCTCAGCAGAGCTTGCACTCATTCTACGATCGGATCAAGTTCCTCATCGGCAAGGACAGCACTCACATCATCCCGGGAGAGAATCCATTTGAGGGAGGGTAAGTCAATTTTGATTTTGATCCATTAAAAGGCAAAACATAAACGATTTGGCCATTTTAAAACATCTGCTGGCAACAAGATGAAGATCAGGGAAATTTTCTAAGGGAAATAGATAGATGAATATTGTCTGGATTATTTAACTCATCTCTTACTTCACAAAGCAGAAGCCATCTTTTCAGCAGGGCTCCTCAAGTTCAAGTGACTGACATAGCATCACACAGGTTGGAAGGGACCTCCAAAGGTCATCTAGTCCAATGCCCTGCAGGAAGCAGGGACATCCTCAACTACATTTTACAGATGTAACTGGGAAACACCAATGGCAGAACTTCTTCCACTGACAGAGCCAAAAGAAATGGAAACTAGAATAGTATTTGCAATCTATAGTGGGATTATTAGAGATCTCAAAAGAACTGCAGTCTAAACAGGGTTATTAGAGTGATTTAAAATGTAAACAACCAATTCGAATATAGATTAGTTTTAATATGGAGATATTCTCTACCACTGCAATCATCATCAAGAAACAGGAACTGGCAAAGAAATCTGTGGCTGCATCTCAGCCACTTGTTTAAGTGCCTAGCTGTCACGTGAGGTCATCCCTTTCAAATCATGTACAGGACACCACAATACATACACTGGGGTGTATGTATTCATAGATCATTCAGTGTCTGCTCTGAATGTTGTATTTCAGAAGTGGTGACTCTGAGCCAGGAGGTGGTTCTCATTGCTTAGGTTTAGACTTTCTCAAATTCCAGTTGTTTGCTGCTTACTTTCAGGTTTCCCCACAGAATTAAATATATGTGCACCAAAAATATACAATCCTTGTGTTTGTGCAGGTATTTATTTCAGCACTTGCATCTAGCAGGTTTCTCAGTTCCTTCAAAGTCTGATCTAATACTCCTCCATGAAGGGACACTGCTGGCATCCCTTGGACAGCATCTTCCATGTATTACAATCTTCGGTGGACTGCAGGCTGACCTCATAAATGAACCACAAAGAAGCACACCGGTGTCAGAAAGTTGACCTGTTGTAATAGTTTCCCTAATTTGTCTTTCTTCCAAGTCCTTCAGAGTCCAAGAAAGCTGACAACAGTGATTCAGATCAATGACAAATGGTTGTACTTCATCGGCTTTCATAATCACAGAGTCATAGAACTGTTTGGGTTGGAAAAGACTGCAGGTTCTGAATACTGATCAGACCAGACTCTCCAGAGCACAGTAAATTCTCTGCTGCCAGTTGTTGTGATTTGTGTCTGTAAAGTCAGGCTTTGGAATATAAAACAGATTATACTCACAATTTCATTTTCATGTGTTTTTAACGGGGTTGCAACCCCTCTGCTAGGTTTGCAGTCAGAATGCTTTCCACAGAGGACTCTGGTATCGGGTCCAGCGTACCAATTCTGATAGGTATAGAGTTTTGGTAGGCACATGTCCATGTTTAGTGTACTCTTCCACACAGTTACTGTGGGGTGTGATAAGACAAAAAGGCAGCTTCTCATTAAAGGCTGCTTGCATTCAGCAGGACACAGAGGTGGTGGAAAATTTTTCACTTTATACTTGCTTCTGGGTGTTCCCAGTGGACACCCATAGTGGACCAGAAGAAATGCCATGTAATTTAGGGTCATATCACAGAATCGGTCACAGGAACACAGAATCACAGAATGTTAGGGATTAGAAGTGACCTCTGAGGATCTTCTATTCCAACACCCCTGCAAGAGCTGGATTAACTACAGTGGAGCACACAGGAACGTGTCCAAGCAGGTTTTGAATGTCTCCAAAGTTGGAGACTCCATGACGTCTCTGGGCAGCCTTTTCCAGTGCTCTGCTACTCTTACCATAAAAAAAGCTTTTCTTTATGTTCAAATGGAACATTTGAACTCCTACACTTGTAAGCATTTATGACATCTCACCTCAGTCTCCTCCTCTCCAGGCTAAACAGACCCAGTTCTCTCAGTCTCTCCTCATAAGGAAGATGCTCCAATCTCCTAATCATCTTGGTGGCTCTGCACTGGACTCTATCCATTAGCTCCCTGTCCCTCTTAAACTGGGGGGCCCAGAACTAGACATGATATTCCAGATACAGCCTCACCAGGGCAGAGTAGAAGTGGATGAACACTTCCCTAGACCTACCAATCGTGCTCTTCTTAATGCACCCAAAGAGACCATTTGCGTAGAATCATAGAATCATAAAGTCATTAGGGATTGGAAGGGNCTTATAATAAGGACTTCAGAACAGGACTCAGTACTCCAGGTGGGGTCTCACCAGAGCAGAGTAGAGAGGGAGAATCACCTCCCTCAACTTGCTGGCCAGGTGTAGCCCAGGATCCAGTTTGCCTTCCAGGCCGCAAGTGCACACTGCTGGCTCATGTTGAGCTTTTCGTCCACAAGCACCCCCAAGACCCTTCTTGGTCACAAGGGCAGATTGCTGGCTGATGGCCTATGGTCCAACAGCACCCCTGTGTCCTTTTTCTCAGAGCTGCTCTGTAGCAGGTCAGTCCCCAACCTGTACTGATGCATGGAGTTGTTCCTCTCCAGGTACAGTACTTGCCCTTGTTGAACCTCATCAAGTTTCTCTCTTCCTAACTCTTCAGCCTGTCTGGGTCACCCTGAATAGCAGCACAACCTTCCAGTGTGTCAGCCACTTCTCTAAGCTTTGCATCATCAGCAGATATATTGAATAGGGCTGGACCTGGTGCTGACCCCTGAGGAACACTAGACATGGTTCTCCAACATGATTCTGCCCCATTGACCACAACTCTCTGAGTTCTATCCTTTAACCAGTTCTCAATCTACCTCAATATTCAGTCATTCAATCCATCTTTCTTAAGTATGGTTGTGAGGAGGTAATGGGAGATAGTGTTAAAAGCTTTGCTAAAGTCAAGGCAATTTCTGTTGCCCTCCCTCATCTACCCACCTAGTTACAGCTTCATAACAGGTAATCATGTAAGTCAAGCAGGACTTCCCTTGATGAGTCACAGAATCACAGAATGTTAGAGGTTGGAAGGGACCTCAAAAGATCATCTAAGTCCAACCTCCCCTGCTGATCCATGTTGACTACTCCTGATGGCCCCCCTTTCTTTAATATGCTTTGAAATAGCTCTAAGAACATGCTGTTCCATCCTTTCCAGGGATGAAGGTGAGGCTGACTGGTCTGTAGTTACTGGTCCTCCTTCTTGCCTGTTTTGAAGACTGGAGTGACATTGGCTTTTCTCCAGTCTTCAGTCACCTCTCCTGTTCTCCATGATTTGTCAAAGATTATAGAGAGTGGCCTAGAAATTACTTCTGCCAGCTCCCTCAGCATTCATGGGTGCATCCCATTAGAGCCTATGGACTTGCTAACTTAGTAGTACTTTAACTACTGTCTTCCACAACCAAGGCAAAGTCTTCTATCGGCCTGTCTTCCTTTATCATCTTGAAAGACTGGGATTCATGTGGACTGGTCTTAGCAGTAAAGACAGAGGAAAAGGAGGCATTCAGCGTCTCTAACTCCTCTGTATCCTCTGTCACCAGAACGCCTACTTCATTTATCAGCAGGCCACATTTCCTCTAGTTATCCTTTTATTTCTAATATATATGTGAAGAATCCCTTCTTGCTGTCCTTGACCCCTCTTGCTGGTTTTAATTTTAAGAAGGACTTAGCTTTCTTTATCTCATCTTTGCATTCTCTGACAACATCCTTGTATTCCTCCTGAGATGTCAGTCCCTTCTTCCATGTATTATAAACTATCTCCTTTAACTTAAGTTTATTCAGAAGCTACCTGCTCAAGGAAAGAAGGCTCAGGGGAGACTTTACTGCTGTCTACAAATACCTGACAGGAGGTTGTAGAGAGGTCAGTGTTGGGCTCTTCTCACAAGTCTTTTCCAACCTAAACAGATCACAGCAGCAGTTGGAGATAAGAACCATTTTCATCTCTCCTTCCAGTTGCTAGATTAATAACTTGTCTAACAGAAGGGAGAACAGGAAATATTTTTATTCTTGTGGAGGGCTCTGGCACTTTGCCTTAGTACAACCCTCTTCCTCCAATAGAAGCTACTGTGATTGATGAAGTCAGTCTACAGCAGGACAGTAGATTGCTGGACATGAGATGTCCTGCACCTTTCTGACCCATCACCAGCATACTCAAGTTTTAGGATTGGAATTAGATCCATACTACTTGCTGTGAGCAGTGCCCCATAAATGCAGATGACATGGACTTCAATGTTGTGAACCGTGATGTCCTGCAGAGGCACCTGTGGCACAGGCACATTCAACATTCAGGTCAGGAATAGCAGCCTTCTCCCCAGGGCTTTACCTGGTGGTGACTGCCTGATTATCATGCCTGTGGGAGCCACGGCACATTTGCATCCCTCTATGGCGTGTTCAGAATTGGTAGCAGTGGCAAAGAGATGACTGAATATCTGTGCAATTTGTTTCCTGGTCTCCAGAAACGCAGCTTCACTGTGCTTTAGAGAGAACAGCAGTGCAGATCACCTAGTGGATACAAATAAATGAATGCCCTATGACAGCTAGCCTTTGAGTGAATTTATTGAATTACACTCCAGCTTTTTAAGAACAAGCTAGGCTGACAAGCTCCCTCACCACTGCAGAAGAAAAAAGAAAGACAATGATAAATTACCATGATGGATAAAGGTAAAGACCTCATCTCCTCTAAAATACCAGTAGTTATATATTATTCATGTTTGAGAAGAAAAAACTAATCATTGCCCATATTGAAATGAGTGTTTATGATGATAAAGCAAGTAGTTAAATTAAATTCTGAATGCAGAGAATGTCTTTTCACATCATTTTGAGGAACAGATAACAAGTACTCTTCCATGACGTGAATGTTCTTGTATTGATTTTGAAACCACTTACTCTTGCTATTTGCTTTGTGTTTTTAAGCCATTCTTGGTTGTCCATCACTGTAAGGAGCAGCACAAGATGCAGTAGTGTCAAGCTGTTGGCTTTCAAGTAGGACACCTGATGTATTTATTGACACTGTAAGGGACAATGTCAGAAAATTGCAAGAATAGGTTAAAGTCCTGATCCAAGAGTCTTTTATATTAAGCGTTGACATAGCATTAAAGGACCACAGAAAATCGTGGTCAGAAGTGGCTTGTTTTTAAAAAGAATGTTTTAAAAGAAATCAGTTGAGCATCATTTATACCCCTTCTGTTTTGGAATAGGTTGTATATATCTCTCCAAGCTGCCAGCAGTATTGACGCACGCAAATTAAATGGACAGCTACAAATAACCAGTTGAGTTTTAAAGAACAAAGAAGTAAGAGTAGAGAGCTTTCAAAATATTTTGGTAGTCCATCTGGCTCAGTTCAGGGTGATGTCGAAGAAAATTACAATGATTTCTTGGTATTGTTACAGGAAGACGTTTCAAGTATCTTTTCATTTCACACACTTTTTCCCCCACCTGGACCACTCTGGTGCACTGCTGGATCCCCAGCAGATCTTCCTGAGGTTCCTTCAGAGGGAGACCGAAGTGTTCTGTCATTTCTGTACTTTTCTGTCAAGAAAAATGTGATTTTGAAACAGCAAAGTAAGAAATGCTTCTTTTCTAGCCAACAACACAGTTAGAAGTCCAAAACCCCAAATTCACCAGAGGTGACTTTCTGCTGATGATTTTCCGTGAGCCGGCTGGTTCAGCCCATGGCTTTGGCCCAGCTCTCTCAGGATATGGGAGCTGGGAGCAAAATGCTGTGAGTCACTGAACTGCAGGCACCTGCTTGTGAATGCAGGGGCTTGTGGAACGCAGCACCTCTGCAGGTTAGAACAGCTTTGAAAAATGAGTGCTGCATTGGTTTAGGTCTGTGTAATAGATGATATATAGACACTATCCAGTATCCCTGAGAGTGAGCCCTCCTGGCTCAGCATGGTACCTACATTCCGTATTTTAAATCAAGCTAATACAGCACCCCTTCAAACCCTCTTTTTCCCAGCATTGTTGTCTTCCGGAGGCACTGTTCTACTTTTTTGACTTTCTGCTTAAATGAACAAATCATAGCTTTTTGAAATACAGGAGAATAACAATGAGTTTTTAATGATGTAGTGTTCTTTATTTTGGTAGTGATTAATTTTAAGCACAGGAAAGCATGCTGTTAAAACTTTGCTTTTTGTTGTACATATTCTCACCGTTTGCCTTTTTCTTTCAAATGTAAATTCTGTAGTAACATTCTGTGATTATTTCAGTTTAGAGTGATCTTTAATTGAACGGGGCATTATTTTCTTATAATCAACCAAAGCAATATATGCAGCTACTTCACAGAATCACAGACTGGTAGGGGTTGGAAGGGACCTCTGAAGATCATCTAGTCCAACGCCTCTGCTAGAGCAGGCAGGTTTGCAGTGTTTCCAGAGGAGACTCCACACCAGCTCTAGCCAGCATGTACTGGTTCTCTGTTACCCTCACTGTGAAAGTTTTTCCTTATGGAGTCTCAGTCCCACTTTGTGGGATTTGTACCCACAGGACTCTGTGACAGCAAAGCTTCTATCCTTTTGTATTTTTTGTCCCTGTCATATGTAGTGTAATATTTCTGTAGTTATATTTGCCTTTCACGACTGGCAGTAGAAGGGAATCCTATGAAATTAATTAGGGAAAGCGAAGTGCAGGTTTTAACATCAAATACTTAACATTAGATGTTCATTACCAAGCACAAACTAGGATCTTCTTAGTGTGATTTGGACATTCTTCCAGGATCCAGCAAGGCAGCTGGTGTAAATGCTTCACCACCCTGTGCCTGAGAGTAAGAGTGCTCAGTGATAACTGTATACTTTGGAGCTCTTGGAGCACACAGAAAGCAATGTGCAACATTCACATGCATGGGTGTGCATGTTTTGGTTTAGGAGTCTAAAGTATGGTGCAGATGCTGATGCATTCTCTTGGATCTGGCACACAGATATTTAATGTGCATTTATTCAGTAGTCAAGGTACTATCCTCTGAAAAAAAAGAAGGCAGCCCACATGCCCATTGTTTTACATTATTCGTCGATGGATGTGTGTGGCGTGATAACTATGAGCTGAGCCATTAGACCTATTCACTACAGTAACCTCAAGAGAAACTGCAGATTCTGTTCAATGAAGACATTTGATTATTTCATTATGACATGAGGCTTCTTCAAATTAAATACCCTTCTCACTCTGTAATGACATGTTTATTCTGCAAAGAAATGAAGTTTTTCTGCCACCAGCAATTCTGGGAAGATTTTCTGACCCCAGACAGATTAGAAAGCTTGAGAACTCAGTGCAAAATCTTCTTAGCCATTTAAAACTATGGGGGAAACTGGTATGAGTAGGTCATGCAGACTTTGTACTGGTGTGGTAAAGTTCTGCCATGCCAGATCAGGTTTGGGGTAGTTTGCTACTAGCTATTGCGTGCTCACAGCTCAGTGAGTACGGTTTTCAACCATCTCAATATAGAAGGATGAATCTGTCCTTGTGAGTAAATATGTACTTGCTAAACTGGTTAAAACCTACTACATTTTTTCCTAATTCATTTGGATCATTATAAATCTATCAGTTAGCTTATATGTAGTTAAAGAACTTTCCTTAAGATCATCAAAAAGACAGCTTATTTTAAAAATAGCCTGGAAATAATGTTTGGGGGGTTTTTTCTGTCCTGCTCAATTTTGCTTTCATGGTGGCTCAAATTCAATGGAAGGAATTGATTTACTTTGGGTCTTCTGCAGAGATAAATACATGGCCACAGCTTAAAAAAATAAATACCAGATGTAAAATACTGCAATAATACAGAACTGGTAAGTTCTCGAGACATTTTTTGGTGAAGTCTTAACATGAATGTGTTATTTGTTTCTGAGTTATTGCACCATGAAGTCTTTACCTCACTAAGAAATAATGGTTATAGGAGCACTTCTGAAAATTATATGATTAACATAATACAGTATTAGATGGAAAAATATCTTGCAGCTTATGAGCTACTGAGCACTTGATTGGATTTTACTGACCTGAAAAAAATAGGAGTGTGAGTCTGTTTCTTTTAGTCTGTTACAAAAAAGCAGGAGTGTTGCTTTGGTTGCACTGGAGTAAAGGAGACAATCGTCAACGTTTAAAGCATTACTTAGTCAACCATATGGTGAATAAAAGGATTCTTCACTGAAATGTTGCAAAACTCTGTTCTAAAAGACTTTCATTTAAATAATTTAGTTGGAGCCAGTCTGTAATTTCAAAAAGTGACATCACTGTGTTTTTCTTTCATCTTCTTTATTTTTTTTAATTTGCTGAACAGATTTCATGCATCCTTCATGCTCCCACCTTCCCATTTGGGATACAAAAATACAGAGTCAATGAGACATGGAAACCCAAGTTTGTCTGCAACATTCTTAACCCATGTCCCAGGGAGGCAGCAAATCTCCTTGTGAAGTAGATCAGGACGGCATATTGGGCCCTCTGCCCCTCTCAGGAGAAAGTTGCTTACCACAGTGACCTGTCTACCTTTCTTTTTAGAGCCAGTAGTGATGGTGGGTCTAGAGCAATTCAGTCTTTCTGGCACTTCTGACCTGGGTGAATCATTCTCCTCTCCAGCAGCTAGCTCCTCCTGCAAATCTCCATACATGTTCTGCAGATCTGGTGTGGGAGGCTGGGAGGTGATCTGCTTGCTTTTGCGAGCAGGTACCTGTTTCCACTCCACCCCTTCGCTGAGGTCCTCTTCCATACCTGGCCACAAGTTGGGGGGGGGAATCCTCTAATTTGTATGGTTTGTTTGGAGCCTCAACCTGCCAGCTTTCCCTCAGGGAGCTTCTCCACTAATCTATCTTGCTCTTATTCCTGCATCAAACTCCCTTCCAGCATGTAAGCAGGTAACTCTTCACGGCTGCAGGGGCGAGTGTGGGGGGAGGCGGAGGTTGGTGGAGTGCAGAAGTGAAGGGAAAAGGTGGCTACCACAGGGGACAGCTTGAGCAGGTGGAGTAGGCCACGCAATTTTGGGGTCCTTATTTGGGGACAAGGTATTCCTTTTCCCTTCTTCTTGGTACCCCCTCCCTGTTTGTGTGTCTTGGGAGACTGCTTTCAGTTTCATTTTGGTTGGTAGCACACTGCAGCCTGCCTGTCCCTCTGTGGCTTCCTGTCCTTCTGCTTCACACCCCCCCTCCCCTCCTTCCTTTTCCCTTCGGTCTTCCTTATCTCTCATCATCATCTTTGCCCACAATTTTGGACTGTAGCATAGGAAAATGCTTAAATTGCATATTTAAGTATTGCCTAGGAGAGTCCCAGTCTCTCCTTCTTACTGCCGCCTCGTCTGCAGCTTTTAGCATTTCTTAGGAATTAGGGGTTATCAGGTCTGGGCTGGGGAAGGGGTGGACTTGAGTGAGGAAGAACACACTGGTTTTTCCTTTTCCCCTTTCCCCCTTTTTTTTTTCCTACTTAATAAAGCCGGGGATGGGAGGACATTTCCATCTGCACAGTTGGGCAGAGTATAATTTTGTGGTTTAACTTGGTGCTAAACCATGACACCACTTAAAGAATCACCAGCATCTCCTGAGTCTTCAGTGACAGAACGTTACAAACAGCTTCACTGAGTAGGTTAAACAAACAGAGCAGATACTGTTTCTTGCTGCATGCTTAGAATTGGCATTCTTTTATTGAGCCTGGTCAGAGTTCTTATAAACTTTGCTCTTCATCATCCCCTCTTTTTCTCCTGGGTCTCCCACTCCATCGGTGGCTCCAAAAGTTGAGTAGTGAGATGTGTCACAAACCATGTCTGCCAGTGCCATTTTAGCAAGCTGCTGTTTGGGACCTGACCAAATGTCATCACATTCAGTCCCTTTGTCAGATTGACGTTGGCATTCTGGTGGAGAAAAGGCAGTTCCAGGGGACCTTATTACAGTTTTTTACCACTTAAAAGGAGTTGACAAAAAAGCTTGTGACAGACTTTTTAGCAAGGCCTGTTGCAACAAGACAAGGGGTGACAGAACTGAAAGAGGAGAGATTTAGACTGGATATGAGGAAGAAGCTTTTTTACAGTGAGGGTGGTGAAACACTGGAGCAGGTTGCCCAGGGAGGTGGTGGAGGCCCCATTGCTGGAGACATTCAGTGTCAGGTTGTCAGGGCGCTGAGCAGCCTGATCTAGCTGGAGATGTCCCTGCTCACTGCAGGTGACCTTTAAAGGTCCCTCCCAACCCATGCATTCTGTGATTCTAGGACAGGTGCAGATTGATTGGGTTCAAGGAAAGACTACCATGGGTTTTTTCAGAACATTTAAGAGGCAAATGGTCAAGGAGGCTTTTTATACAAACAGCTTTTGAGGAAAATACTGCCACAAGGAATGAACTTGAGGATTTGTGTGTTCTGCTGTTTCCTCTTATTCTTTTGTCCTTTATCTGGCACTTCAGGCATTTTCTCCGTATCCATATGTTTTTTCATGATGCCCTTAACTTTTCCTTGGCATCCTACCAGTTCTTCTGTCTAGTACCAGACTGCTCTGAAGGTGTTGAACTTGAGACAGATGCCTTCAACCCTGTTTTGCTGCATCCTGTGTTATTATTAATCAAAGAGGGCACCGCATTTGAAGCCATCAGACTGTGTTTGCAACAGATTGAAAACTTTAAAAGGGAAAGCAAAATTAGTTAGGTTGGAAGTATTTTAAGGAGCTGCTGAAATTCATTGGGGTGAGATTTTCCATGATGCCTACCCTCAGTCAACAAAAGAATACAAGTTTATTGCAGCAAGAGTGTTTAGGATGCATGGAGTTTTTTTCTCCCAATGAAAAATGTTTAACAGAAGCAGTACTTTTGTCTATTACCCAGTGCCAAGTGCAGCATCAGCAGAAAACGTCTGTGAAAAAGAAGGTTTGGAAGAGCCAACATCTAAGTTATGAGACTTTGGATCAGAGTCAGTATTAAAGATAAATCTTTAAAGTGCTCCAATAATGTGAAATTACATTTTTAGGCATTTACTTTTCCGGCTGCTGTTCTAAAGCTGGTTTTGTCTGCTGGAATTTTGTTGACAGCCCATCAAACCTTCTTTATATTTGAGAAACAGGAATGTAGAAGCATCAGTGCATCCGTCTGTTTTGCCACTGTGGCCAAGATCTTATCAGGAGGGTTAATTTAATGTTCTAGGCAATAAAGAAGAACTTCACAAAGCGATGATGTAAAATTGTCTCAGATACCACCTGGCACACTAGATAAGGTTTTGAAAATTATTTGGTGTTTCAGGGAAGCTTTAATGGGCAAAATAAAATAAACAAATAGAATAACTAAACAGATAAATAAGAAAAAGTACATTAAAAGGACAAGTTTAAAAAGAAGGAGAAAATCGATCTGCTTTTCATTGTAAAATAAGAATCCATGTAAAAGTAGTTAAAAAAAAGGGGGGGAGAAGCGCCAGTTGGTGGAATCTGTTAATAATTCAATGGGAAAATGAGACTCCAGCTAAGAGAAATTCAATTTTGTTCAACTGCAGAAATCGTGCTGAACTGGCAGGCCTAGACTGATGGAATGAATATCTTCTATTAACATGAGAGATAATTTTATGTAAATGTATTGGGAGCCCTTCTAGTGGAGCTGAGCATCTTAGCAGCACCACTTAACTTGTTTGTAGCGTAATTGCATTTAGACCAAGGTCTTCTGAAGGAAATGGCTGACTAAATTAGCATTAACCAAGAACCTGGGGAGCTTGGCACATTGTGGGTAGTCAATTTTGCCTCTGGAAAAGATATGTCAACACTAAAGAAGCCATCTTCTTCCAACATATTGTATTAACTGTTTTACCCAAGTGAGGCAAATTTTGTTTCCCAGGGAAGAAGATTTGAGACTCTAGGCAGACAGAGCTTGGGCTTTGGTTTTCCTTCAGTTTACATCCCTCTGGATTTTAATGACTTCAGATTGTCCATGTTGCTCCAGCTTCATTTTATCATTGTGGTTTGGGAAAGATCTCCCATTTGTGGGAGCATGTAAAGCATGTATATGCATGTAAACGCAGCTATTGTTACAATCCTTGGGAGAATGGTGTCTGCAGCTGGGCTTGCTGACAAGTTGCTTCTCTGAGAATTGATACCAGTATCGTCTGAGTTAGTCAGTGCGTAGGCGTGCTAATGAAGACAGGTGCTGTCAAACATCATGTAGAGTCTCTTCCTGGAAGTTGAGACTTAAGCTACATTTAATCATAAAGTTATTTAGGTTGGAAAAGATCTTAAAGATCAGATCATTGAGTCAATTAATCCAGCTTCACCAAACCCACTGCTAAACCACACCCCTAAGCTCCATGTCTTCATGACTTCTAAACACATCCAGGGACAGTGCTTCAGCCAGTTCCCTGGGCAACCTGTTCCAAGGCCTGATGACTCTTTCAATCAAGAAGTTTTAACTAATGTCTGACCTAAACTTCCCCTGGGGCAGCTTGAGGCCATTTCATCTTGTCCTATTGCTTGATACTTTTAAGAAGAGTGCAACCCTCACCTCTCTACAACCTCTTTTCAGGTAATTGTAGAGAGTGATAAGGTCTTCTGCGAACCTCCTTTTCTTTAGGCTAAACAGTCCCAGCGCTCTCAGGCACTCCCCATAAGGCTCGTTCTCCAGACCCTTTGCCAACCTTATTGCAACCACAGCAAGCAGAGCCTCTTTCTTTATCCATGTTGTACTGGAGCTTATTATTGTAGAAATAACTGTCAGTGACGTGTAGTGGAACAGATGCTTGCTGATATAACGCACATCCCCTCATTCACATGGGCTGAGGATCTAGACCAATGTGCTTGCAATAGTAGAAGTTTGTAGCTGCCTGGATATGTGTTTTGTGTAGGACAGCAGAAGAGACATCTGCAACATGTTGTGTTTTTGAATTTTGCCCATTTTTAGCTCTTGGAAAGAAAAAACAACAGGTGGAAGTGTGTACCCAAAAATGCAAGATCTTATCTCTCATGTATTTTGAAACATTTGTAGTCCCAGCGATGGGTTGAATATGTAATTCAGAATATGGAGTCACTCATGCAGTCTAGTCTTGAAGCAACAGTCTGTAGTGATTTCCTGCCTGTCATAAAATGTACATCCATTTGATGAGGAGCTGAGAGAAAAGTTTCAAACCCTTCCTCTGTAAAGGATGGAAAAGGAGGTAGGACAGGATGGAGAGGACCATGTTGCAATTTGGTAGGAGAAGGCCTGGCTTCTGCTCTGAGCTCAAACGTATGTTCAGATGCATTCACTTAGTGCAAAAACTGCACCACAGTTGATGACCTGTTGATTTCAGTGGGGTTATTCCAAGGATTAATATTTGTCCAAGCATATTCCATTGTGTCCTTTGAGTTGTGCTTTGCCTGCATGTTAGACACTGATGTATGTAACACTGCAGTACAATATTTTAAACTGGTGGTGCATGAGAAGCTGTGTTGGAACCCTCAGTGGCAGAAGCAATGGAAGTATAAAGAGAATTATTAGCTCCAGTCTAGGTCCAAGTCTTTTCCTACAGGACTCCTAAAAAAAATGTGATGATATGTCAGAGGAAACTGAGTGACAGAAAAATAATTTCCATTATCTCATTTTTCTGTGGTCTGTTCTAAAATTGTCTGTGAACCCAGTTGCATGTTGAATTGCTAGCACTTTGTGGTAACACTTGGAGAATTTTTGTTAATATTGGAGCTTGCCATTTAAATCAATGGGAGTTTTTAAGACTCCCTGACAAATGGCATGTTTTCTCTGCTGTGGAATATATAAATAGCACATGCTTTATTCAGCAGAAATCATACTTTATCTCCTTGTGTAATACAATATCAGATTTTTAGATTTAAGAACTTGGTCTTTTCTTGATGATCTTTGTTTATGAAATAATCTTTCCAAAACATTGCAGGTATCATCCTTTGCCTCAGTGAAGCAGTAAAGCAACATGTCTCAGTTGGAGTGGGTAGGCAGCAGGCACAGCTGGGATAATATACATTAGCTGAGATCTGGTCCTGCACCTGTAGAAACACTGGTGTTCAATCTCTGCTCTCCAGCAGGTCAGCAGTCAGGAAAATCATTCACTGGGTCATGTTAGCACACTGACAACGCAATTTGCTGTTGCTGCTCAGAAAAATAGTCACCTTCAGCCAAAAGCTGGGTTCAGACACTCTGTCACAGACACGTGATGCTTTGTCTTTATAGGAAGCTCCTGAGGTAGCGACATAGTAATGACTTAGACATGTGGAAATAGGCTTTGGAATAGAACCTTAGAAAATCTGTCTTCGGCTTTACTGCGGATTTTCTGACTGACCTTGGGCCACTGAAAATCACTCTGTGCTTTATTTCCTCTCTCTGTAAAATACCTATCGTGCAGTGTTAATCAATGTTTGTGGAGATCCTTGAAATCCTTAGATAAAAGAGAACATCACAGAGTGTAGAGTGTTTGGAATAGATGTAGCCTATAAAATACCAGTCTTCCAAACCTGGAAAGAAAATACAGTAAAAAAAGCCTGCCCTGTTCAGAAAAACAGTTTCCCAAACAGTTTGTAGGGCAATTGTCTGAACCTAGCAAATTATCTACCTTGGTTTCCCTAATATAGAAGAGATGAGCTGTCAGGCCTTGGCAAGGGTGCTTCTGTTGTTTTTTCTGTCTTAAATATGTCCGTACAGTGCTTGTTAGGTTTCTGTTCCCCTTGATTTTAAAGAGTGCTTTGCCTTTAATTAGGGCACTCTTGTCAAGGCACTGGGAAACTTAGCTCATTATAACAAATTCTAATGTGATGTTGTGGATACTGCAGAATCCATAGTTTATAAAGTATGTGCTGTAGCAGTTGCTTTTCAATAATAGGATAAAGGGAGGCCTCTTTTTAGATTTCAAATGTTGTTACACAACTCCTGAGAAAGTCTTCAAGAGCAACATCCCACCATCAAGATGTGCAGCATGGCCTCCAGTTTCCCAGGAAATTAGAAAGCTTGGGCTTTCTAATCCATAGGAATTCCCATCTAAAGAAACAGAGGAAAACTTTAAGTTGTTGCAGGACTTACTATGTTATCATTGTTCTCCTTCCTGCAGACACGCCTGTGTGATTCGTGGCCAGGTGATGACAGCAGATGGGACACCTCTAGTTGGAGTGAACATCAGCTTTGTCAACAATCCCCTTTTTGGATACACAATCAGCAGACAAGATGGCAGGTAGGATGACTTTATAGGATTTACAGTGTTCAAGGAGCATTTACAGCATTATTGGCAACCACACTAAAGAGAACCTCTTTACAAGAGTACATTTCATTCTGTTGCATTTTGAAAACATTGGTGCATTATTGTTAATTGTTATGGGGTTACCTATGGCTGGTGACCAGTCACCAGCTTTTCTCAGGATTCAGTTCTAAGGACAGTCTTGTTTAATATATTGATCAATTAGCTGGGTATAAGAGTTGAATCCACCATTAGCAAGTTGCTGTTGCAACTGGAAGGTGCTGTTGACTCTCTTTAGGGACAAGAAGACTTTCAGAGGAATGTAGATGTATTGGAGCACTGGGCAATGACTACTGGGATGAAATTTAACAGGTTAAAATGCCAGATTCTATACATAGGATAAAGTAAAACCAGGCACAAGTATGATTTGTGAGAAGAGTGACTAGAAAGCATCCCTGCAGAAAGGGTTCTGATGGCGTGCTGGTAAAAGCAGCCAAATGATTCCACCATGTGTCCTGGCAACCAAGAGGGCAAACTGCATTGACACACATCCCACATGGGATAACCAGCCAGTCAAAAGAGGTGATTATCCCAGTGTATTCGGGATTGGTGCAGCCTCTCCTGAACTACAGTTTTGGACTCTACAGTTTAAGAAATGTGAATGAACGTTAAGTTTATGAAGCCCTTGAGTGCATCCAGAGGAGAGCAAGAAGTCTGATGAAAGAGCTGGAAGTAATGTCCTGTGAGTGGCAGCTCAGGGCTTTGGATTTGTCTACACGGGCGAAAATGAATCGGAGAATGACCTTATTGCACTCTACAGCTTCCTGAGGAAGGGATGCGGAGAGGAAGTGCTGATCTTTCAAGGCCGCCTGGATGTGTTCCTCTGTGATCTGTGTTAGATAGTTTTGTCCTGCTCCGGCAGGGGGGTTGGACTCGATGATCTCTTGGGTCCCTTCCAACCCCTAACATCCTATGATCCTATGATCCTATGATATCTTCTCCATGGTATCCACTGCTAGGGTGTGTAGTAATGGTTCAAAGATGCATGAGGGGAGGTTTAGACTGGACATCAGGAAGCATTTTCTTAACCAGAAGATGGTCAAACACTGGAACAGACTTCACAGGGACGCAGCTGATGTCCCAAGCCTGTCAGTGTTTTAGAGGCTTTTGGACAATGCCCTTAACAACTTGTGTTAACTCTTGGTCAGTTGAAATCATAGAACCACATCCTTCAATACCTAAACCAAACAATCTTTAAACACATCCAGGGATGGCGACTCAAACATTTCCTGGGAAGCCCATTCCAGTGCCTAACCACTCTTTCTGTGAAAAAATTTTCCTAATCTCAGGTCTAAACCTACCCTGTTGTAACTTGAACCCATTTTCCCTTGTTCTATCACTAATTGCTTGTGAGAAGAGACCAACACCAACCTCTCCACAACGTCCTTTTAGGTGTTTGTAGAGAGTGATGAGTTCTCCTCTCAACCTCCTCTTCTTCAAACTAAGCAGCCCCAGCTCTTTCATTCTTTCTTCGTAAGTTTTATTCTCTAGGCCCTTCACCAGCTTAGTTGCCCTCCTCTGCACCTGCTCCAGCACCTCCACATCTCTCTTGTATTGAGGTGCCCAGAACTGGACACAATATTCAAGATGTGGCCTCACCAGTGCTGAATACAGAGGGACGATAACCTCCCTACTCCTACTGGCCACGCTATTTGTAATACAGGCCAGGATACCATTGGCCTTCTTGGCCACCTGGCCCACAACTAGCTCGTATTCATCTCTGCCAGACAGCTCTCCAGCCCAAGCTCATGCTATTAACATCAGCCCATTGCTCCAATCTATCCAAGTCTCTCTGAAGAGCCTCTCTACCCTCTTGCAGATTAATCCTCCCACCTAACTTGGTGTCATCTGCAAACATACTAATGATACACTCTGTGCCTTTATCAAGATCATCAATAAAGATGTTAAACAAAGATGGTCCAAACATCTCTAATAAAACCAGCCATTGTCAAAGAACCTAAAGCCCTGTCTGTAGCACCAGCCTCATATCCAGGCATTGATGGACTGAAACCTTCTATTCCAGCCCATGTCCTCACCCCAAAATGGAAGTAATGAAGAGAATATAATTTGTGCCCCAGACTCTTTCACCAGCCATCCTAAGGCCTTGAAGTCTTTCTTCATTCCCCTCAGGCTACGCAATACAGCCTCATTCCCACCTATCTAGAAGATCAGTAGTGGGTAATAGTCAGTTGATTTCACCAGATTAGGGAGCATTCTAGTGATATCCTTGATTTGGGCTCCAGGTAGACTGCAGACTTCCCTATGATGAAGGTCAGCTCTGCATATTGGGCCCTCAGTTCCCTTCAGGAGCAAGTCTCCAATAATTTCTTCTCTTTCTGGAGAAGGTTGTCATATTACTGGAAGACCCACCTGATTTATGCGATTGTGATAAGACCTCTGGAATAGGTTGCCTATCATCTATAACCCTATTAGACTGACAGTCTTTCAGGAGGGCCTCAGATCTATTTCTCAGAGGCACCTAAGGGAGGTGAGGAGGTGAGGCAAGCAAGGATGGGTGCTTACCTTCTACCACACCCTTAAACTAGCTTCCACTCACCCCTTCTTCTTAGGTTTCTGTCTTCGCTCAGATGTAGTGTTGGGGCCTATGGTTTAGGGGTGAACTTGTAGAGTAGGTTTTATGGTTGGACTCGATGATCCCAAGGGTCTTTTCCAACCTGAATGATTCTATGATTCCATTATTCCATCTGGGAGGTGCAGGATACAAGGGCCCCTTAATTCTGGCAGTTCTTTGGTCATTGCCCAGAAGGCAGAGCCTGATTCCACCAGTCTCTCTCTTTTTCAGTCTCCCTAATACTCCCGAGCCTTTCTGCCTCCATTTGTAGCCTTTCAACCTTGTCTTGCAGCTGTGTCACTCAGTTAAGCAGATAATCTACCTGCTCACACCATACACAGTGGTCCTCAGAGCTGCCCCCTGAGATCAGTGAGAGGCTCTGGCATTCCTTACAGCCTGTCACCTGCACAGCCACATCTTGTTGGGAGAGCTCTGTTTGGGTTCGCACATCCTTTTGGACTGGTGACTGTAGCATGGTCTTCTTCTGCTGGGTTTAAACCTCCTGCAGTTTCCACTAAGCCACGTCCCCTTTAAACTTTACTAGCAAGAGATACCAACGCCTGTCTGTTCCCACTTTCCTCTTTTGGGCTTCCCTGGATCAGGAAACCTCCTGACCACCTTAAAACCTCAGGAAACAGCAGGGTTCTGGACACCGGAACTGGCTGCTTTCCCAGCAGAAATACTTTATTCTATTCTCTTCTGTTCTATTCCATTCTGTACACTTATGTTCTAGTCTATGAATTTTTATTGTTTATAAACTTTGTGGTATCATCTAAAATCTTTAGCCAACTACTGGGCAATGCAGTACCCGTGTACATAAAGAAAAGATGCCTCCTGCTCATAGCAGCTCTGTGCTTGCCAGTTCAAGTTGAAATGATTAGGAAGAAGTCGTTAAGAAAGATGGTTGTGTTAGAGACAAATGCTGCTTAAGATCTGAGCAGCTGCCCTCAACCAAAAACCAGTATTGCAAATTGGAAAAGTCTTTCTGTCTTCTGTCTGTCATTGCTAATTATCCACTTTTCTTCTAAGAACAAAAATTAAACATAAGGGGTTCCAACTGCACATACTCTGTGTACGGACTTCTAACCACTAGCACTTGGAAGAGGGTTTATATTTTTTAGCACCTTTCCAATCCACAAATTTCATTAAAAATTTGCCTTGGCCAGAAAAGCCAATAAAGTGGAAGAGAGAAACATGTGCTAGCAACATGTGCTTAAAGCTCAGGGGAGTTTTGAACCTACTGTAACACTGATGGTAACTCAGAGACTTTCCGGGTTATACTCCATCTCTTGAATGACATAACAACAAAATCTGGGCAATAAAGAGGCATCTCAGGGAAACCACTTGCCTCCTTCAGAAAATGATGGCTCTGGAACAGTTGTCTTTTTATTGCTCTTAGCTTAGGCAAAACTGCACAAAGGAGAACATCTTTAACATTTATGCCATGAGAATCTCTGCCAGCCTTACTGAACCTAATACTTTGTGTGAAAGTGAGATCCAAACTGCATTTGCAAGGTCTGATTGCTGGTATAGACGAACTCAAAATTTCCTGCACAGTAATGCCTGCCTTAACTCTTTCATCTGTTTCCTTGTCCTCTACAATACCCAACTGTTCTGTGTAATCTTTCACTGAGATTTCACCTCTAGGCAGCAAACATCCCAGTAAACTAAACAGGGATGCAGGCTGCAGGTGAGCGCTGCTATCCAAGCTACAGACCTTTTTCTAATGTCTGAGTAATTATTTCTTTCCAGTTCCTATGTGACAAAAGGAAAATCCCTCCAACTATAAATCTACTTTTATTGGCATTTCAAGCTATGATCCTTGTGTTGGTTCTGATTTCACATGGGTCACCTTCATCTCAAGACTACCTGCTTCTGCAGAAACTTTGTGCATGATTGCTGCAACATCAACATTCAGCAACTTGACCAGTCCTAAATCTCACAGAATCCCAGACCAGTGGGGACTTCTGGATATCAACTAGTCCAACCTCCCAGCTAAAGCAGGGTCACCCAGGGTGGCATCCAGGTAGGCTTTGACAGTCTCCATAGAAGGAGACCAGAGACTTCAGAATGATAAACCTACCTTTCAAAACAGGCTGAGGCACCCATGCATTTATTTTATCAAGTGTATCTGTGTGTCTGGAGGTAATAAATGAACAAATGAGAACTCTTCTCTTGAAAAAAAAGGTAAATGCAGTAACTTTTTCAGTAGTGAGGTCTTCTAAAAATTACTTCAGAATATTTAAGAGCATTCAGATTAAAATTGCCAGGGCAGCAAATGATGTCAGACATCCCTTATTTCTAATCTGAGCCTCACTGGTGATTTAGCAGTGTTAGATGCATCTCTCAACCTTTCTAGTCCAGCCAATGAGGCTGGTAACAGGAAATAACATTTACTTGCCTTCTTTAGTGATAAACTGTAAATTGAAGCACTTTCAAAATCATTAGTGCTTCTGTAGTTTCTACGATGTGTGGTTGTAGGTGGTTTTCAGCAAGTTTCTGAGTAGGGCATGACTCCAGCTTTTCATGTGATTGAGGCACTTTGGTTTCACAAGTTGACGCCATTATGGAGTAAGAAATAGTTTCTCCTGGTCTGTCTTCAGCGTCATTCTGGTTTGAAGGAAAAATAGGAACACTCATGCAGGCACTAGCATAATTACAGGGGCCATGAGATAACTGCATAGAAGTTGCTGGTTGTATTTATTACTTAGCATATTCACCACAGGAACAGATACTCTTGGAAATGTGGACCGAGTTGCCTTCAACTGATTTTGCAGATCAGTTTGCTGATAGCAGGGCAATAACTGGTTTTAAAGCGAGGGAGTTTAAAGGCAGAATTACATCAGTTTAGCAAGGCTGGTTCCTAAGCTGGTTTTATTGCTTCAGGTTGGTTTTTTTATTTAGGATCTTTCTGGCCTGATCATGTTTCAAAAGGAACACAGTAGGTTTCAGTCCTAGAATTACAGCGGACTGAATTTTTCACACCTGTAAGTGGGTTCAGTGTATTCGAGGACTGTGCAAGTAGGTTTCACTCCTGTTGCAGTACTTCTGATGGTGAAATCTTTGTCCTGTGTAAGGCACATAAGGTAGACTGAGCAAAACCATTGACAACTTGCTTGTGCTTTTCGCCTAATTATTGGGACACAGTCTTTTTTCAGATAACAAAGCACGAAGATAAAATTACAAGCCTCAAGCTTGAGTACAACTCTGTTGCACTCATTTCTTTGTAAAGCAACGTTAGGAGATGAATCAAACTATGAGCTCTGAATTGCAAACCACATTTTAAAACAAAGTTTTCAATTTGATTAAACTGGTTGTTCATAAAGGCTACTGGTCGTCAGTAGCCCATAGTTGCAGGGACAGTATTAATGAATCGCCGGGAAACACTGCAGACACTACAGACCTTTTCAGTGTCATGCCCCTGCTATCACATATGGCAACTTTGGCACGGGTCTCTGAGAAAGACTGAATGCATGGACATTCAGAGCAAAGAGGTGAGAAAGGGTTACTCTTTCCTGTGGGTGGTTTGTTTTTTATTTTTATTTTGAGCCTCCTTTGTGCGTAAATAGAGAGATTCATTCTTTGGTCTGTTTCTCCATAGTCTTTTAGGAAAAACAGAATTATATGACTGTACAAGTACAATTTTTTTCACCATGGTAAAAAAGACATTAGAGATCAACAGCAAAACCCGAAATAAAATAATCTCATTCATTCAATCCCACGATAGATTTTCTCTTGTTAAATTGAATTTTACTAAGGGAAACTGGGAGGAAGGTGTTTTCAGTTTGGGGTTTTTCTCCCTTGTTTTTGTTTTAGCTTTTGTTCAATTCATCAAGGTAACTTCAAAGCGGCACCCTGTGACTTGGGGAAAACTGGCTCATTAGCAGCAGTGCCTCCTAAAAAATCTCTGTTTTCACAGCTGCTGGAGCCCGACATGGAGGTGCCGCTCTCCCATCTGCATCCTCTTTTGGGAATGCACGAAAGGCAGGGATGTTTCTCCCCAGCAGGTTACCAGCCCTGACCCAGACTTAATGAAGCCCTGAAATGCTCACAAAGGAGCGAACCGGAGGCGTTTCCAAATAAATACTCATCTCACTTGCCTACAATCTTGTTGAGCATCGTTTGCAAGGCTTGTTTCTTTGCTCCCTTTGCCCCTTTCAACACCTGGATTCATGCAGAGCAAGTTTCTCCCTCTTAGCTCAAGGACTTGCCAAATGTTAATTGACTGTTAAAAATATTCTCATCCAAGTACAAATGCTGAGCAGCTTTGCTGGCAAGGACCAGCATGTTGTCAGGCAGTTGTCCACAGGTTTGGGAAGCTGATGCCCCAACTTGAGTGACAGCATAAACATGTCTTTAGCTTTTTAAAATGTTTTCCATTCCCTCCCATGGACTCAATTGTTTCCTGAATAACATTTTTTTCAGAATTCTATTTCCTAAATGGCACCTCATTCTATTGACCTTAAATAAAGATTCTCCTGAGTAAATGCTTACGAAAGATTAATTTTTTATAGATAGTTCGTAGCCTTTGTGGCTCCTGTGGGACTTTTGCAGCCAATCTGAAAGCCTCAAAATTAATTTTAAAATACTTTTTTTCCGCTTCTTTCTGACCTTGTAATTTCATAATGCAACAAGCCTGGCTTTAGGTTGTCCAAGTGCTTTCAGATACCAGTTTTCATGCGCAGAGAAGTTACTTAAGCATGTGGCTCTTAAACACATGAGCCACTCTGCTGAAGCCAGCAAGCCTAGTCACATGTGTAAAATCTATGTGAGGCTGTCATACACCAGTGCCAAATATCAAAAGTGAGAATGAGGGATGAGAAAACTCTTTTTGCCTGAAACACACACTTGGCATCGCAACTGAAGAGATACTTGGAAAAACCAAGAAGTCTTCAAATTTTATTGTGATCTCTTCCTTTCTCAGTGAATGCCTCTTTTTTGCAAGTCTATACATAGCAGATGCATCCTGTGGTACTTCATACAACCCTCATCTCTGACAAGATGTGAAGTTTAAATGCAAAACTAAGGAAAAAACCAAACTTTCCCAACATCTTTACACCTAGAGGAGAAACATTTTCCTTACCAAAATAATGTCCTTTCAGAAGGTCTGTCTATTAGTCCGACATAATACCCAATGCTAACACAGGCAGAAAATCTACTTAGCTGATGGCACCATAGAGTGAAGTTGCAAACCAGAAACAGCATGTTTTCTGCCCTCCTCAGAATGGTTAAGAGCCAAAAAAGACTGTGCTGTGTACTGGGGGACAAGACTGCCTCATGGTGTTCATGTCTTCCCCGTGCCTAGTACACAAGGCTCAGCCCACAACTGGGTTCCACATGTTCCCTGCATTGCATTAGGTCTTAAGCTAGCAGTGGCAATTTATATGGCGGTGTGTCATGAAAACTATGTTCCAAATAGTTCATTTTATCACATGAATTGATACAATCTGTAGCTGCATTTGGATGAGAAATACCTTTTTTTTAAAAAATGCATATAATTAGTAAGTACTGTCAGGTAACTCTAGAAAGGCACTAAGAAAGATAAATGTTTACCTCAAAAACAGGGATGGGTATGTTTTTAATAATCATTAGGACAAAATGCAAAGAGTATCAGGTTGTACTCCTACATCTGACACTTGCTCTTAGTCAATTAATGCGTGTTTGGGCTCTAGGGTTTAAGTTTATAACATGCATCTCATGAACATTTCTTGTGATTATTTTTCTTGGCGTCCTTGCTAGGGAACTGTTAAAAACAGATGTAGTGGTTCTCGAACTAACTTGGTATTCCATCTCTTAAAACAGCTTTGACCTTGTTACCATTGGTGGGATCTCCATTATCTTGCACTTTGAGCGGGCTCCCTTCATCACCCAAGAGCACACATTATGGCTGCCATGGGATCGTTTCTTCGTGATGGAAACCATCATCATGAGGCATGAAGAAAACGAGATACCAAGCTGTGACCTCAGTAACTTTGCCCGGCCCAACCCTGTTGTCTCCCCCTCTCCACTGACAGCTTTTGCAAGATCCTGCTCAGAGAAAGGTCCTATTGTTCCTGAAATCCAGGTATGAAGCATCTGAAATAAGGAGAGACATTCATAGAAATCATAGAATGGTTTGTGTTGGAAGGGACATTAAAGATCATCTAGTTCCAACTCTCCTGCCATGGGCAAAGACACCTTCAACTAGATCAGGTTGCTCAAAGTCCTACCCACCCATCTTGGCCTTAAACACTTCCAGGAATGAGGCATTCACAGCCTTTCAGGGTAACCTCTTCCAGTTCACTACCCATGAAGAATTTCTTCATAATACTTATTCTAAATTCCTCTCTTTCTGTTTAAAACTGTTACCCCTCCTCCTATCACTGCATTCCCCATCTTTCCTATAGGTCCCATTTAAGTACCGGACGATCACTATAAGGTCTCTCTGGAGCCTCCTCTTCCCCAGGATGAACAACCCCAACTCTCTCAGCCTGTCTGCATAGAGGAGGTATTCCTCCTTATCCATCTCCTTTCAGTGCGTCTTTTGTCTGATCAACATGAATGCAAACATGCTTCTGTGTCTTTCTCTATTCCCCTGCTTTCCTAAAAACAGGCACTTCCCAGTGCAAAGCATTTGTGGCTGACAGCAAAAACCTTTCCCTCTGGACCAAATCCTGTGATCTTTTCTCACGCTAATTTCCAATTACAGTCACAAAATAATTACTAATTAAGTCCCATATCTTGTCAAGTACATCAGATGACAAATTTTCAGTACAGTTTTCACATCTCGTTTTTCCCAAACTAACAAAAAATCATAAAGGTAATATTCAGTCCTGGCTGGGAAAGAAGCAGTCATCTGATGCAGTACAGCTATGTCATAACCTCACTCATGATTTCATAGGCTGCTCATTAGACTGTGTTAACTGTATAAAACTAAAACATTCCACAAGTCCTCTTCAGTCAGAGTGTGTGTCTGTCTACTCTCTGCGAAAGCAGACAGGGGTGTAGATCATGAGCTATGGTTTGGTTCAGTTTTTTTGACTATGAGTCATAGAATCACAGAATGGTTTGGACTGGAGGGGACCTTTCAAGGTCATCTTGTTCAACCCCCCTGCAGTGTGCAGGGACACAGATCAGGCTGCTCAGAGCCCCATCCAACCTGATCTGGAATGTTTCCAGGAATGGGGCATCAACCACCTGTCTGGGCAACCTCTTTCAGTGTCTCATTGTAGATATTCCATTGCATTGTAGAATTCTCTGGGTTAGAAGGAACCTCTGGAGATCATCTAGTCCAACAACACTGCTTGAACAGGTTTTCAGAGCCTTTGTTCTTATTGATAGTTCATTGACTGTTTTCAGAGGCTCCGTTTGGCTGAGGTGTGACTGTGTGTAACTGAATTAACCCTGTCCATACAGTCATCTCTTCCACAAACCACGGAATCACAGACTGCTTTGGGTTGGAAGGGACCTTAAGTATCATTTAGTTCCAACTGCCCTGCCATTTTATAATGTCGTACAGACATCTTTCTTGTGCTGTGTCTTATATTATGTCTGCCAACACTTCTTGAATGTCATGGTTAACTCCAATGTCCCAAATCACATTAGACACTTGCAATTATGGAATCTAATACCCACATAAGTGGGACCTAATAGGACCTAAAAATGGTTCACCCATAGTCATCTGGACATTTGCTAGGTGTCCAAGCTGCCATTAAAGCCTACAGATCAATTAACCTGATCATTTTGTAGGTATCTGGTTCACATAGACACTGTCAGTTAGATCTCCAATGACCATAAGTGATGCTCGTGATCCCACCTGATATGCACACACTTACATGTTGACGTCTGGATTTAGAAGTCTTAAACTAGAATTTAATCCCATTCTTCAGTTAGCATGACAAGACAAAGAGCTCATTTGCCTAGAAGATAGTTCAGATGGCACCCTTAAGTTTTAGTTTTCTAAGGTTAGACCAGATTAATCCCATGCATGATGAACAGTACTTTTCCTATTTGCCAAATGATTGAGCTGAAACCTGCTGAACAGTATTCCACCTCAAATAGCGACAGCTGAAGGCTGGCAGATTTTGTGGTGCAGGAGTATGCAAGAAAATCTGATTTATGGCAGGGTCCTGACTGTATTCCTCTTCATACATGGACTACTTTTCATTCCTGTGCCAGATATGCATACAATCAAAAATAACCCATCTGTCACTTTCTGCAGCTGCAGCTCTCAGTAGAGAAATGTTAAATATGAATGTGTGCATGCAGCTAGGAGGGGGTGATAAATGGATGCCAGGGCTGGGAAACAGCTTTTGACACCTGGGCAATAGGAACCTCATGAGCTCCAACAAATAAATGCGGTGTCCTCTACCTGGATGCATTTGATAAACTGAATAATATGTTTTAACTGCTTGATTCAGGTGCCTAAAGATGGATTTGGTGCCATTTAAGATGCCCTGAAGTTCATATCAGAGTTCTCACCCTCTTGCAGAGGTTTTGGAACTCAAAGCACTAGATGACATTGTGTTAAGGACCCTGAATTAAAAAAACAGATAGATTGCTCCTTGCCTTGTCTGCTGGCAGAGTGAAGAGCAGCTGTAAGAGAAATATACAACCCAGCATGTGAACAAAACAGCAGTTATCAAATAGAAATAAAGGCACAATTCAGCTGTCATTTATTCTGGTGCACACAGAGTATTTTAAAATCTATTTTTCTCCCGCTTCTGCCACCGGTGTCCTACTGGATATTACTCCTCCCACCAAGGAGGTGCTTTGTTGCTAGTTTTTCACCACTTACAAACCCCAAATGCATATCAGATAATCTGAATTACCATTTTAACCCTCTCTTCAAGCAGGTGGCTTTAAACTAAGCCCCTTGTGCTGCTCAGTGCCTCGGTACAGCAGTGCTGACCCTTTCTCTGGAATGGTAGACAGCAGAGACAGATCATGACAGAAACAATTATTTCTGACAGGGATTTGAACCAGACACTGCAAATATTACCTCTGTGACAATTACTTCTGCCTGGTGTTTTCCCAGAGGGGTTACATATGAAGACAAATTTGATACAAGGGACCACCTTTACTGCAGCTTAGTTCAGTTGGTCCCTAGTTGAGCCTGATCCCAGCCCACCCTGTTGCTGGGCTCATAAAATATATTTTAAGGTTCCTGAGTTTTCCCTGTTCTGTCATTTTTCAGCCTCCTAAGCACTGAGATGTGTAAATTGAAAAGGCTGCATTAGAAAAAGTAAATATTTATGAGCATGGTAGAAGAGCACTTTAACTTCTGGATGTGTCTGTTTTTCAAGTGCTGCAATGCTCAGAGGCTGTAACTTAGCACTTGGAAAAGTGTTGGGCATTGGAAAACAGCTTAGCAGAGGTCTTTTCAGGGGGCAGATGACCAGATCTCTTATTATTGCTGATGCTAATCAGAAAACCAGTAAAAGATGAGTAGCTTGTCACGTGAGGGATGTTTACTGCTCTCATGTAGCTTGGAGAGCCACAGAATGGCTGTGATTCCTTCCTTCGTGGTGGATGGATCTTTCGACCCACCTGCCTCTGAGCTTCTATACCCTTAATATTACAGAAGTTGATGATGGCTGGGGAAATATTGTCACAGCTCATTTAGGGTCCAGAAAACCAAAAGATTCCAGAAGTGGTGCAAGTGTCAGCGGTGTGAGCAGGACAAGAAGAACAATGGCATCCTGGCTTGTATCAGCTATAATATGACCATAAGAGTAGGGAAATGATTGTCCCCCTGTACTGGGACACCTGGAATCTTGGGTTTCATTCTGGCTCACTCACTGCCAGAAGGCCATTTGGGTGCTGGAGCATGTCCAGAGAAGGCAATGAAGCTGTGGAAGGGTCTGGAGCACAAGCACTCTGAGGAACAGCTGAGAAACTGGAGGGGCTTAGTCTCAAGAAAAGAAGGCTCAGTGGAGATCATCTCGCTCTCTACAGTTCCCTGAAAGGAGGTTGGAGTGAGGTGGGAGGCTCAGGTTGTGTCAGGGGAGTTTTATATTGGATATTTGGAGGAAATTCATTACCAAAAGTGTTATCAGGCATTGGAATGGGCTGCCCAGGGCAGTGGTGGAGTCCTCCTCCCTGGAGGTATGTAAGAGTGGTGTAGACATAATGGTTAAATATATGGTTTAGTCAAGGACTTGTCAGTGTTTGGTTAATGATTAGACTAGATGGTCTTGAAGGTCTCTTCCAACCGAGGCAATTCCATGATTCTGTGATAGAGTCCCCATCACTGGAGGTATTGAAAAGTGATGGAGATGTGGTGCTGAGGGACATGGTTCAGTGCTGACCGGGCCGTTCTGGGTCAATGATTGGACTCAATGATCTTAAAGGTCTCTTCTGACTGAAATGATTCTGTGATTCTGACACATGCCATTATGAGACCAAGTTTTCCAGCTCACTGTAAAGCTTAATTTTGCAGACTGCCAAAAGCTGTTGCCTTGTGCTGAAGATGTACATGTTGCATTCTTATCTAAAAGTAAACATTTCTGCAAAGTGACAACTAAATTTTTTCTTTCATGAGACTTAAGAAAGAATTGCCCTTTTTTATCATTTTGCATGGGAGAATCAACATGCTGTAGGGGCTGTATGTTGTATTACTTTTTAGAAAACTTGCCTTCATTCCTCGAACTCTAAAAAGATAAACAAATGTTAAGGTCTGGTTATACTTTAGTAGCTAAAGTAACTGAAAATTCCATCTTTATGTTCTCAAAGCAGAACAGGAGCAGATAGATCTTTCCCTGCTGTTACTCCAGCCTTTCATGAAATTTTGTATTGGAATGGACACGTATGAGATAACTGTCCTAGTCAGTCAGAAATAACCACACTCATAACTGGAGAACAAAACCAAGAAACTCATGTAGAATACAGAGGGATTTGGAAAAGGAAGTGAAAGAAGAAGGCAAGGCAAGGGAAAGGGGTTTATGGTGGCAGCTCAGGCCAAATGCTTCATCAGGTAAGAGCAAAGGGAATTATAAGCAAGGACCAAAGGAGGACAAAGTAGGAAATGTGAGGTCGGACAAGAAGGACCAAGACAAAAGAAAAAAAAGTAAGCTAGAGGTAGATCAGGCAAATAGCATCAGAAGTGAGGCCAGAGAGGAGCAGTTTCAAAGAAAGAGAGATGGTTAAGCTAGAAGAGAAAGGATGGAAGCAGGATTCACTAGTGACATGGAGGTTCACATATAAATAATAAATATCACAATAAAAGGTTGTGACTGAGGCTTGGGAACATACATAAGGATATAGGCTAGATAATTTATTTGGAAAATGCCAAGACACAAAAGTTAGCAGCCATAGAAATGCAGCAAGATATGACACTGAAGATGGAGGCTAAGCTGACGGGTTCAGATACTCTCCAACCACAAGTTCCTTTCACCACGGGTCCTAGAACTCCGTTTAACACAGAGTTCGATTGTAAACACTGACTTAAATGTGATACTTTGGTCTGCTGTACTCTAGTATAACAGGGATGGAAAAGAAGGGGCATTCCTTGGCTTCCACAACCAACTCTATTACACATAAAATGTCATACTTGACACCTATTAGGTGTGCTTTTTAGACATGTCTACCAGAGTTTTATAAGGGTGTGTTTGATAAATTACAGCCTCACTGCCTTTTTTTGTCTGCTCATTGCCTTTTGTTGTCTGGTCACTGCTGATTTTACACCTCCTCGATTGCTTTTCTGCAGGCTCTACAAGAAGAGATTAACATTTCTGGTAGTAAAATAAAAGTGAGTTATCTGAGTAGTCGCACAGCAGGCTACAAATCAGTCCTGAGGATCAGCATGACCCACCCCACTATCCCTTTCAACCTCATGAAAGTCCACCTTATGGTGGCCGTCGAGGGACGCCTCTTCAGAAAGTGGTTTGCAGCTGCTCCAGACCTTTCCTATTATTTCATCTGGGATAAGACAGATGTCTACAGCCAGAAGGTGTACGGGCTCTCAGAAGCCTTTGGTAAGTCACCCCAGGGCTTGTGTCTCTTTGTAGAAGTAGCTAAGTGGCAATGTACAGTCCTCATCCTAGATCAGTATGGCCCAGCTGCTGACACATAAAATCATCACTGCTGGTTCACTGCAGTTTCCTTGGAGAGAATGGGGCCCAGCTGTTCAGACAGCACATGTGTTGCCAACAGATGAATATTCTTCTCTTCTCTGGCTCATGGCCCAGCACATACGTCCTGAGCTGTTACCCTCATATTCACATGGAAAGAATGAATGGGACTACAGGAATTTGAATACCTGTCACCTATAGGCAAAAGCTGTTAGCGCTGCTTTGAAAGAAATCTTTACAACTGAATCCTGATCTCCTCACCTTCCAGGTTGCTCTGATCTTAATTTCCTCTTTGCTACCCATTCAGCAACACCATCCCAAACTGGGCCCTGATGGTATTTTCTCTTGTGCCTTGTGCATTCATTTACATCTGGGAAAGAATGTCAGAAGCTACAAGGCAGAGAACAGGAAGGCTCTGCGTACTCCACATGCCACATCCCCAGCACCTAGCATTGTGGTCCGTGCTACCCACTGCACAGAGGCAGAAGATGAAGTCTGTGGTGGGGGGAAACACTGTGCTGTGGTTGCATGCGGGCACACTTTGTTCCTTTTCCTGCTTCCATCTAAGATCTCATCCAGTGAGTTCTGTGTGATGGTGCTGAAGGGAAGGGAATACATTAAGGGATTAAGGAGTAGAGATGATGCAGCTCTGCAGTGATTGCTTCACATCTGATCAAACACCAGAGGACTTTCAGTTACAGATCACCAACTGTCTAGACTAGACTTTTCAGGCTATCATCAAAATAATCATATCATCAAAATAGGAGTGATCCCAAATTAGCAAATAGGGTTCTTGTTGACAGAAGGGTGGTTTGCTGATGCTCCTTAGCACAACTGAAGTCTCTAGAGGAGTTGCAAGATGCCTTGTTTTCTATGAGAAAGAATGATGAGCCTTACCCAGTTTGGAGTCTGCACTAGACTGTCCTGGTCTATGCTAAGAAGAATGTCCTGGTAATGTTTCTTGAAGTGCTATGTTTACAAGCTCTTTAATGTCATAGAATGATAGAATCATAAAGGTTGGATGAGACTTCTGAGGTCATCAGGTACAACCATCAACTCAATGTTACCATGCCCACTAAATCATATTTTATAGTGCCACATCTATAAGTTTTTTTAACATCTTGTACAATGTTTAACAGCAACTCTGCCATTTCCCTGGGCAAGCTATTCCAATCCCTGACCACTCTCTCTCTATAAAGAAACTTTTCCAAATATCCAATCAATACCCCTGCCAGCACAACTTGAGGCCATTTCCTCTTGTCCTATTGCTAATGACTTGCGAGAAGGGACTGATCTCTACCTCTCTACAACTTCCTTTCAGGTAACTGTAAGGTCTCCCCTCAACCTCCTTTTCTCCAGACTAAAAAGCCTCAGTTTTCCTAAATTACATCTTCCTCTGATACTGTCTGATTCTGCAAAAGGCTGTATTTGATGAGGGATCCTGAGTTTGCTCATTGCTTGGCACTTTTCAAGGAGGCTGGAAAGCTTGTAAGAGCAGACTTTTATTTTTATATAGTAAAAAAAAAATGAGCTATGTAATTGCTTTTCGTTTGTAGTTCTGCTCTGCTTAAGCTGTTAGCAGTAAAAAGATCGGGTAGGGCAGAAGAAAAGCCAAATAATGAAGCTGGTCTTGCTTCTTCTGAGAAAATCATAAAGGAGTCATTTTTCTGTCAAAACCAGACATTTTTACTGATATTTTTACTCTGAAGAAACTCCAGTGTGTTGAGTGGAATTATTCCTGAAAGGCTCCGCCAAGACGTCATGGCAAGCAAAGCCTTTTGATATTAACAAAGACTACAAGTCGACCTGGTCTTAGACTGCTGTCTCCAAGAGACTTGCTGCCCCACACCTCATTTAGATAAGTCTCTGCTTTCTAAGAAAGATGGGTTTTCTTAAGCAAGTTCCTGAAACTAAGTCTTCAATCAAAGATAACATATAGAAGTGAAATGGTACTATTTAAGAGTCCAGCAGTGGTTTATGCTCTCAGATGCCCATTGTTTTAAAATATGTCTTTAAAACCATGCCTTTTAAATATTTAGCACATTTGCCCAACATCTACAACTGTGTTGACCTTTTTAAATGCAAGATGACCTTTAAAGAGAAAAATATTAGCACGCTGCTTTACAATGATGACATTTTAAGTTAAATTGGCAGTTGCCTGTAGAAATGCTTTTACCACTGCTCATTTGAAACTGCATGATGACTGTGCATTTCTGAGTTACTAATCTGGGGGTCTTTTGCTTCTCTCTTGTTCATAGTTTCAGTAGGTTATGAGTATGAGTCCTGTCCTGACTTGATCCTGTGGGAGAAGAGAACAGCTGTGCTTCAGGGTTATGAAATTGATGCTTCCAAACTTGGAGGATGGTCTCTGGACAAACACCATGCCCTAAACATACAAAGTGGTAGGTTGTCTGTAACACACAGAGGAGTAATGCAGTGTTGCAAGGCCACATTTATTGCTATCACTAAGAGGCAGTGGAAAAGAAAGGATCCTGACCAATACATGTATTCTCCCATGTGTTTTACTAGCAAATAGTCTATAAATATAGGTCTTGTGACCTATATTTAGTAGGAGTTTGGTGTGTGTGTAAATGCAAAAGAAGCTGGCCATCACAAAACACTGGAATGTAGTCAAGTCTAAATTTGTAGTGCCTTAAAAGTAGGGTAGTAACAAGGGATAAAACAGCAAGATAATAAAATAGCAAAGGAGACACTATTCAAAGTTGACCTGACCATAAACCCACCCAGACACATTCTCCAATGTGTAAGTGTTCCTGCAGAAATGAGAGGCTTTATGGGTTGTAAGAGAAAGTGGAAGGTGCCAGAGTCATTGGGGTCTGCTAAAGAATGCAGAACACATTCAAATTATGGAAGAACTGTGTCCCTCTGAATATTGCAGTGTATGGGAGCAGGCATCTAATTCAGCCCATGTCACTGCTGAAAGCACTACACTTAAAACAAACATAAGCAGAGCTCATCTAAGCTTTGCAGATTAAACACTTATTGAGAGAACACACCATGGTCTTCCTGTCTTTTATCTTTCCATGAGCGTTGTACTTTCTTTTTTTACCTGGTTGGCTGCAAATTGCAGGTCAAGGAGGGACAGAAAGGACAGGTGAAAATTCATGAGACACTGAAAAGTGTATTTTGTTCCAATGTAAAGATAGTCTTGTTCTCCCTACATACTTATATTCTGCAGGAAATGTAATGTGTCTATTAAAAATACGTCAGATAAGGGGCTCCTTATTTGAAACCATCACAAAACAATACTATGAAAGGTAATAAACCTCCTCATTGCTTGGTAAGTTCCCCAGCAGGCATCCAGCATTTCCACTTTGCACTCCCTTTGGTATCAGTTTCCCTGGCTCTCTTTAATTTTCTTGGTTTTTTTTCTCTCTCCAGGCATATTGCATAAAGGAAATGGGGAAAACCAGTTTATTTCCCAGCAACCACCTGTAATTGGAAGCATTATGGGCAATGGCCGTAGACGTAGCATTTCTTGTCCAAGCTGCAATGGTCTTGCAGATGGGAACAAACTCCTGGCTCCTGTTGCCCTAACCTGTGGGTCTGATGGAAGTCTTTACGTTGGAGATTTCAACTACATCCGAAGGATCTTTCCCTCTGGCAATGTCACCAACATACTGGAGCTGAGGTACACTGAATGTGCTGAATGTGGTCATTAGAATTATGCCTTTAGATTCTACAGAAATGTAGAAATTAAAAAAAAATGAGAAAAACACTTTAAAAAAGCCACCACAGAAAAAAAAAAAATCTGTCCAGATTTGTGTCCTTTGGAACTCTGCTGATTTACACCAAAGAAGCACAAGCCTAACAAGTTGTTTCAGAATTGAATCACACCTCCAAAATATTGACACGTTTCTGTTCTGCTTCATTAAATTGTGGATATTTCCCTTGGTGTGTAGTGTAGAACAATGAAAATTATTAAAATTAACAACGGTCCTCTAAGATATCCTAAACTTGGGAGGACATGACACTGATGTTGATATGTGAAGGTTAATCAGAACAGATGATCATTAATAACTGAGACAGAATGATCACTCTAGGTAGTCGCAGACTGGATTTTTCTAGTTGATTTTTTTGGACAAGTGTATTAGCTCCCTCTGAGTTCCCAACTGAACAGCAGTGTCCAAATAACAAAGGAAAGTAAGTCCAAATAACAAAAGAAAGAAATATGTTTGGGAAAACATGGAGAATGGGGATGGAAAATCCACTAAAGACAGGAAAGGAGAGGGAAAAGTATATATTTGTCTGTGTTAGTTATGAGAAAACTAAATAGATTGTGACTCAATCAGAATATCAAGTTGACTTTACTAGGGGTATTTTTTCAATCTTAAATTTCTGCAGCAAACCCAGTTCAAAGGCCCAGGGCCTGATTCTGTGTTCCCTGGCAAGAGTCACTCCAGGAAAGTCACTAAAGCTAAATGAGAATTTCTGAATGAGTCTTCTCAGCTTGAAGAGCCTGACCCAGGGTTCTGAGAGGTCAGTATGAAGTTAGCATGGTAGGAAGGTTCACATTCCCTTTTACCTCTCAAAATTAGGACTGAAAATTGGAACCTTTTAGAAAGTGAGAACCTACTTGCTCTACTCAGGTTTTAAGTCTTGACTGCTGAATACAAAAGTAAGGCTCCAAGAACTGCCATGTAGAAGATTGCTAGACAGCTTCCTAGAGCAGTAGGCTCTCAAAAAACATTGCTTTGCATTTCCATTTCCTCCACAAGGAGACGGGTAAAAATTAAAGCATGGATCTCAGCAAAATCAGTGCACGGTCCCCTCAGTCCCTCATTTAGAAGCATGCCACAGTCATTGAAACTTGCTAAACTTTACATGGTGCACAGAACCATCGCCACTGATCACGGTGTAGGAGAAAAAAACTCCAGCCAGCCATCACAAGGCTGGCACTTAACCACTCACAGGGCAACAAGGAAATAAGGAGGAGGCACTGAATTAGGAAGCCTGAAATGAGATGTTTATAGTCACAATTCAGAGAGCTGGGTTGCCGTTTGAGTAAATAAGCAAGATTCTTGCTAGTCTGTCCTGTGATTTATGATAATATATTTCTCATGTTTGTAAGGTGGAAAGCTGGGATAAATCTTCATACCTGGTCCACATTAAATAATGTTATATTCTCCCAGTGCCAGAAAGTTATTTTAATGACCAAAGGTGAGATTTTCAGAAGAGCACAGGTTTATTTGGGGCCCAAATCCCATTGCAACTGAGTGCAATTAATATCTTATTCCCAGAAGTACAATTTTGAAAGCACGGTCCCTGTTTCATTGTCAGTAGAAATACCAGACCCAGCAGAGCTTTTGCAGAGTCTTTCCTGATTGGAAATGAGAAAATTGGGAGCCTTGGTGGAGTGGCCTTGCTGGCTTTTGTGTAGAGTCACAGAGTTAAATCTACTCCAGACTTAAATCTGCTTGAACAATTGCTGCTTCATCTGTGCAAACACCTTGGTTACTGGATCTAATAAACATTTATTCACTCTGGTGTGCTATAAAGTAAGTGGGCTCAGAAGCCAGCTGACTAAAAGCCATGGAGGAAAGCCATTGCTTTTGGACTAAAAGGAGTTGCTCTTGTCTTCTCAAATCAGCATCTCCTTGGAGATTAACATGCTCACTATCTGGTTTTTGGGTTCTTTCTGAATGGGGTAGTGTCTTCAGAGTGTAGCATCCTGTTGCAGAGAGGAAACTAAGTGCATTGTTGGTCACAAATAACTGCGTCTGGGTGTGTAACTAGACCCTTTGAAAATGACCAGCTCAACATAATTTCAGTCCACTGGGCTACAGTTTACCAGGTTACAGCAACAAATTGCTGCTGCACACAAGTGTGCAATTGCTAAGTTACCTTTGTAAATCACAAGTTATTGCTTTCACTGAGAGTAAAGAAAAAAAAAACCACCAACCTGTAAAGTTATCTGTAGCTATCTGAAGTTATTTAGCTCAGTACTGCTCTGAATGATAAACACTGCCTAGTCCTATCTCTTACATAAGTGAATCACTCCAAGCAGGTGAGATCACACTTCCTTTGTGATGAGCAGCGATACGTAAGTGAGCTCACTGCCAAGTAATATCCAATATAAAATATATCAGTGTCATTCCAGCTAAGCCTTTATTTATTATTGTATTGTATGGTACAGTTACTGTCAAGTTTTCAATCTGCTAATAATGCATCGAACTGAGCTGCTAACACCTCATTCTTTCTTCTATTCCCTGCTTTCCTGTCTTCTGTCAGAAATAAAGATTTCAGACATAGGTAAGCCAACCAGTGGAGAATTCTTATGCTGCTCCCTGTCTTGTTGCATGTTGTTACAGAGTGAGCCACAAGTGCCTTTTCCAGATGATTCAATAGCAAATGAAGCTGACGTGATTAAAACTGGCATAGGCAATCAGTCATCAGAACTGAGAGCCGTTAATCATGGAGCAGAGTCACGCAGACCTCTGTAGGAGTTGTTATAGCTGTAGGCAGAGGAAGGACAAAGATGGGAAGCAGGGTAGGAAGAGGAGGGTGGAAGGAAAAATGGGTGGGAATTAACCAAGAAAGGACATGTTCCTGTGTGATCTGCTCTAGGAGAAACTGCTGTCTACAGGGTTTGGACTAGATGAGCTCCAGAAGTCCCTTCCAACCCTTACTATTCTATGATTCTGTAGTTCTATGGAAGGAAAACCTGGACAATGTTAGAATATAGGTCACTGGAATAGCTGGAATGGAAAAATAATTATCATATGGTGAAATTTCTTCCTCTCGAGTTTTGGGGAGAGGAAGAGGTATAATGAAAGGGCAGCTGTACCCCAGCACCACCCACCTAGCAGGGGAAGTTTTTGTAACATTTTGTGGTTCTGAAATCTTGATCGAGAGACTTTGCATCCTGTGCAAGTGTGTCAGGCTCAGGTGGGAGGTGGTGCAGCTTGGAACCTCAACCAGGAAATGCAATAAAAAAGAGAAAGACTAACAACAAGAAAACAAGATGAAAGAGAGACTCCTAAATTGGAGCTTTGTCACTAAGAATATTTGTCACTTGGGTTCACTGGAGTTTCAGTGTGTTTGATCCAATTGCATTCAGGAAGATGCCAATCTCCTGTCACTCTTTATGTTTGCAAGGACTTCTCTGGCTCTAACCAGTTTCCCATGCTTCTCCCTGATTGCTTTCTAAATTAGAAACGTAGACTGTTTGGTTGTGTGTGTTTGGTTGTTTTGGGGGTTTTTTGGGGATTGGGGATTTTTCTTGCCACATGCTGTTTCTTTGATTTCATAGAGGCTGTGAAAAACCGGAAATGTTCATTTTATCTGCATGCCTGGAAATTTAATGGAGTAAAAATTGGTTTTCTGTCTTATTGCCAGAACATTAATGAAAGGCTGAGCTTCCACGATATAATAGACTGGCCCAAAGAGACTAATAACAGGGCTGAGAGATTGGTACACAAGACCCCTACACTAAGCCGGCCCCCTAAATCCTTTTTCACAACATTTGAAGGCAATAGAAATACTCATTTATCTTTCAAACAGCCAAGTCGTATTCTTAATGCCTTAGAAATACGCAACCACTAGAGTGCACCTGCTTTGACAGAGCGGAGCGGCAGCTGAATACCTGTTACGAGGAGAGATTTTCCTGATGAGTGCAATTGCTGAGTGAGATGTATGGACTGCCTACAAATGCAGCAGATGCCACCAGAGCCTTTCAAAGTTGGCAGGGCTTCAGCGTTTAAGCAAACCCTAAAATGCAAAAAATGAAATGAGAGAAAGCTAGTATATGCCTGCTTCAACACAGGACAGGGCAAAGGGGACCTGTGAGGGAGAAAGAAGATGCAGAGCTCTGGGTAAAATAGGCCCATCTGTGATTGCACTGAGTCAGTCATGTGTGTTAGCAAATGTTCTGTCTCATTTGCCGTAACACTTCTTGTTAGGGACCATCTTCATTCCTGAGGCACGGAGGAATGAATAGGGGTACTCACAGCTAAAGCTCCCAGTGCTTTGAGTTCCAGAAGATCCTAACCTTGACACTACTGACAGGCAACAGGATGACATTGACAGGACTGAGTTTTAGTGGTTTGGGAAAGCTGCAATCCATATGCAAAAGCTTCCTCACTTCAGGAGAAAGGATTCCTCCCCACTATGTAGCCTGTGATGAGACTGATCTCCAGGGATTCTGGAGCTGAAAACAAAGAGTCTTGGCTCTGCATCACAGTGTAAGTAGCCAAGGTCTAACTGCAGCAGCAAAAATGGCTGTGTGCCAGCATGGGGAATGTTAGCCAAGCCAAAAAGCATCACCAAGTTGTGATGCCTCACAATTTTACACCCATCTGTCACTTAGTAGTAACTTAGCAGGTAGTTACAGCCATACATCTGTGTGTGGACCTGTCTTGATAGGCTTGTAGAAGCTAATGACTTTTTTCCAAGTATGGCACTATTAATTTGCAGTAAATTATCATTATCTTTTTCTGCAGGAACTTGGAGAGCAGTGAAGTATTTCTGTCTTACAAATATGCAGAAAGTGGTCATGCTTCAAAATATTCTTCCTTTCTTGCTTCAAATCATACCTTAGAGAGACAAATCCGTAACCAGTGTATCATGATTTGGCACCAGAGTAGCCCAAACAAATTATATTCTGCCCAACCATGCAGAAGAAAATCTCTTCCTCTCACCTTGGGAGGAAGATGGAGCCCCTGAGCATCTGCAATATATCGACAATATCATAGCGTGGGGCAATTCTTCTGTAGAAGTCTTTGAAAAAGGCAAAAAAGTGATTGATATCTTGCATGATGTCAGTTTTATCATTAAAAGAAGCAAGGTAAAGGGGCTTGCTAAAGAAATCCAGTTTCTAGTAGTTCAGTGGCAGGACAGTCACTGTCATACTCCCATGGACATAGTTAATAGGATAACATCCATGGCACAACCTGTTAATAAGAAAGAGATGCAAGCGTTCTTAGGAGTAGTGGGATACAGTCAGATCGTGAAGCCTCTTTATGAGGTGACCTGGAAAAAGAAAGATTTTGAGTGGAGCCCTGAGCAGCAAAAAGCATTTGAGCAGATTAAACGTGAGATAGCCCATGCAGTGGCTTTGGGGCCTGTCTGAATCAGACCAGAGTTTAAGAATGTGCTTTATATGTTTTCTGGAGATAACGGTCCAACCTGGACCCTTTGGCAAAAGGCACCGGGGGAGAAACGTGGCCATCCTGTCAGCTTTTGGAACCAGAGGTATTGAGTCTCAGAGGTTAATTAAACCCACATAGAAAAAGAAATCCTAGCAGAATATAAAGGAGTTCGAGCTGCATCAGAAGTGGTTGGCACCAAAGTACAGCTCCTCCTTGCACCTTGACTTACTATTCTAGGATGGATGTTTAAAGGAAAAACTACGTCTGTATGTCATGCTGCTGATACCATCTGGAGGAAGTGGACTGCTCTGCTAACCCAGAGGGCTCATATTGGAGGCATCGATTGCCCTGGCATAGTGGAAATGATTTCCAACTGGCCAGAGGGGGCAGATTCCAAGATTTTATCCAAAGAGAGGGTGACTCAGACAGAAAAGCCCCACCTTACTGGCAAAGAGATGTATCTCAGAAAACTGCTCTAGAGTCCCTTGGCTGGGTTATGTCAGTGCTATGAAGTTATGTTATCCAGCCTGTGATACTAGAAGAGCTTTGGGCATCATACAGAAACTGAAAACACTAAAAAGCCAAGTGCAAATTCAGCTCACTGTACTGTGTGGCCTCTTTATGTATTAATCTATTGAATATCACCCAGGGAAAAAAGAGACAGGTACCTCGCACAAGCTGTAAGAAAATCCTTTGTTTGTGCGCTGTGGGGTGCTTAGCATGGAGCCTTGGAAACAACCCCACTGAACAGAAAGCACTTTGCTGCAGGAATTTGGCAGTACTTTAGTCACCAGCAAATGTATGTGGCCAGCAAGGCTCAGAGAGGAAGAGGGTGGCTGGCACAGAAAGTTTTACAAAGGTGTTTTCTTGACCTTAAAGAGGGACACTGGACCCAAAGAAGCCCCAGGGGTTGATTCAGGTCAGCTGTTACAGGTAACTAACTTTGGTATAGCAGTCACTCCTGTCTGTTGACTACAGTGGGAGACAGAGCCATTTTGCTACCATTAACAGAAGTTGCCCTTTGGAAGATTTGGTTGATCCCCTTGCCTTTTAGAAGCTAAGATGCCATTCCTCTTGTAAGATAAATGTAGAAAGAATTTTGAATGACTCATACCTCAGAAGATGCTGTTTCTCTCCACTGCCTATGAAAAGAGAAAAGGCATCAAGTTCAGATGCAAGATCCACCTTGTAGCCATCTAACACTCAATGACATGTATCCTCTGGCTTTGAACAGAAACCAGGTAACCTGTTGAAACCAGAGACCATCTCCCTTTGATCATCTTTACTCCTTAGGAACTGGCTTCCCACTCTGGAGCAGCAGTTTTTCCTCAAACCTGGCTCCAGGGAGCAGAAAGATAATATCAACCTTTCCTTGTGCATCAATTATAGTACTGTAGAGGCAATCTACAAGTGTCACGTGCCTGCTCACTCACAGAACATTTTGTCAGTTTCCTTCCTCGTGCCTATGTGTAAGGAGTCATATTAAGTGTAAACACATTAAAATAGAATTTGAATATCTTGACATATCTGCAGACATGCTCAAATGGTGCTGTAACTATGCTGTTCAAATGAGAATTGAAAAAATGAAAGGGACACAGCAGATCATGGAGTCATAGAATCACAAAATGGTTTGGGTTGGAAGGGACCTTACAGATCGTCTAGTTCCAACCCCCCTGCAGAAGCAAGGACACCTTCACTAGATAAGGTTACTCAGGGCCTTGAACACTTCCAGGGATGGGACAGCCACAACTTCATTGGGCAGCCTACTCCAGTGTCTCCCCGCCCCCACAGGAAAGAATTTGTTCCTAATGTTGTTCCTCAATCTCCCTGACAGGCAACCCCAAACAATTGGAAATCACTGTACATTCAGAAGATTTTCCTCTGCTTTCCCAGCACATCACTGTATCACAAGCATAGAAGGAGCCCGTATCGCCTCCATTTCACTTTGGTCTGCAGAACAACTGCTTATGAAACTGTCCTCATTCCTAGTGGCTAGCCCATCGTAATACCCACTGAAGTGCCTGTTCTTATCTAGATACCATCCTTGCAATTTTTGTTTATTGCTTCAGGGACTTTAAATATCTATCCAGAACTCAGGGTTTCATGTAAAAAACCCTATTAGAAAAAGGAACAATCTGAACTGGAAATCAGCTCCTCACCCACAGCCCTTTTCTAGTGGTGGCAATGTCAATAAGGAGGGATGAATATTCTTAGGACTACAATACTGTACCTGATTAAATCTTCTAATACTGAAAAGTCCTGTCTTTTGTTTTGGTCTGTTCTCTAACTAAGTGAGAACAGATGAAAGGGAAAAAAAGTCGTCTTCTGATTTATTGTAGTTTTTGTTCAGTTCAATCCAGTTTGCTACTTGGATTTGCCTATTGATTTTGGTTTTAAATGTAAAGCAAAGCCTCAATATTCCCAGATATAGTGCTTGTGCATAATCACAGGGAAGGGAAGCAGCTTGGGAAGTTTTCCATTACTAATATGTGTTTATTTAGTATCTTTCATCATGAAGGATCTCAAAGTGTGGAACTCCTATAATGTTGTGTAAGTCATGCAAGGGCAGAGTGTGACACCTTCCCACTACAGCAGTAAAACTATTGGCAGAGGCAAGGAGGGTGAATTTCAGCTTGACCTTTTTTAACAGTTTGTATTTACCAAAGCATCCCAGGTGAAAAACTCATTGCTTGAGCAATAACAGTGGGGCCTTGCAGCAACAAAAGCTCTATGCATACAGCAGAGTGCAGGAGACTATAATAAGCCACTAAACTTGGGTTACCAGCAGCTACTCAAAGTATTATCCCAATGGCAATAAGCAGGAGGAGTTAGAAATCTGTGTCCAGTCAGGCGATTATGATCTGGTGGCAGTTACAGAGACCTGGTGGGACAGCTTGCATGACTGGAATGTGGTCATGGATGGCTTTATCCTTTTCAGGAGGAACAGGTCAGCAAGGCGGGGTGGTGGAATTCTCTTTATGTGACACAGCAACTGTAATGTATTGAGTTCTGTCCAGGGGTGGAGGATGAAGAGAGAGTTGAGAGTTGATGGGCAGGCTGGCATGGGTGACACTGTTGTGGGTGTTTATTATAGGCCTCCAGATCAGAATGAGGAAGTTGATGAAGTCTTCTACAAACAGGTGACCGCAGCCTCACAGTTACAGGCCCTGGTTCTCATGGGGGATTTTAACTACCCTGATATTTGCTGGAAGACCTACTCAGCCAGCTACCCACAGTCCAGGAGGTTCCTCCAATGCATAGGTGACAACATCCTGATGCAAATGGTGGAGGAGCCCACTAGGAGAGGAGCACTGCTAGATCTTGTACTCACCAAGAAGGAGGGTCTGGTTAAAGCAGTGAAGGCTGAGGGCAACCTTGGTCCCAGTGACCATGAGATGCTGGAGTTCAGAATCTCACATATCAAGAACAGAATACCTAGCAGAATCACAACCCTGGACTTGAGTAGGGACGACTTTGGCCTTATCAAGCAATTGCTAGTGGAAATCCCACACGACAGGGTACTGGCAGGTAAAGCGGCCCAAGAGAGCTGCTTAACATTCAGAGACCACTTTTTTGAAGCACAACACAAGAACATCCCTACAGGCAGGA
Organism: Rhinopomastus cyanomelas; assembly: GCA_013400115.1. NCBI lineage: Eukaryota > Metazoa > Chordata > Aves > Bucerotiformes > Rhinopomastidae > Rhinopomastus > Rhinopomastus cyanomelas. The sequence goes on along the minus strand of VXBP01003078.1, from coordinate 137,869 downwards.
AGTCAAGGAGAGGAGCCAGAAGGCCCACATGGGTAAACAGGGAGCTACTGGGCAGACTGAAGAAGAAGAAAGTCTATAGGTCATGGAAGGAGGGGGTGGCTACTTGGGGTGATTATAAGGCTCTGGTGAGAGAATGTAGGGATGCAACTATGAATGCCAGGGCCTCCTTAAAATTAAACCTTGCAAGAGAGGTCAAGGGGAACAGAAAGGGCTTCTTCAAATACATTGCAGGTAAAACTAAACCTAGAGGAAATGTAGGCCCCCTGCTGAATGAGGTGGGTGCCCTGAAGACAGAGGATACAGAGAAAGCAGAGGTACTGAACACCTTCTTTGCCTCTGTCTGTACTTTTGGGAGCTGTCCTGGTATCATGCCCCAGACTGCTGAGGCTCCAGAGGAAGTGGAGACAGGAGAGGAGCCTGTCTTGGTTGATGCGGACTGGGTTACGGGTAAGTTGAGCAAAGTGGATGTGCACAAATCCATGGGCCCAGATGGGATGCACCCAAGCGTTCTAAGGGATAACGGCAGAAGTTCTTGCTAAGCCACTCTCCATCATCTTTTCTAAGTCATGGGGATCAGGAGAGGGTCCTAGAGGCTGGAGGATAGCAAATGTCACTCCAATGTTCAGAGAGGGTAAGAAGGAGAACCCAGGTAACTGTAGACCAGTCAGCTTCACCAGGTTCCATACAAATATGAGAAGGAACTTCTTCACAGTAAGGATGACAGAGCACTGGAACAGGCTGCCCAGGAGGGGTGTGAAGTCTCTTTCTTTGGAGACATTTAAAACCCACCTGGATATGTTCCTGTGCGACTTGGTCCTGGTGATCCTGCTCTGGCAGGTGGATTGGACTAGATGATCTTTCAATCAAGGTCCCTTCCAATCCCTAATGATTCTGTGGTTCTAACGTGACTGATTTTTCCTCAGTGAATTCAGGTGGGAATCACCATTCAGCTTTTCTGCATATTTTGCTGTGTCCATTCTACACAGAGGAGTTGGGATTAGAACGCAGTTTTAAGATATGTCTTCCACAGAAGGTTGTAAACAGTGATAACATCCACCAGAGCGAGGCTAGGAAATCCAAAAATAAATTACACTGACAGTGCTGCGACAGGGGAGCAGGAACTTGCAGTGTTGCCACCATTTTTCCCCGTCTTTGGGAAAGTCATCTGCCTTCACCTATCAGCTAAAGGTCCACTGTTAGACCTGCTGAAAGCCATCTGTGCTTTCCAGGCAAAGATGCTAAAGAATTCCAAAATGCCATTAAAAATGCCCTGCTTTTGTTCACTTCACAGGCAAAATAGAGATTACAAACAGCTCAAACCCTGACTGACATTCTGCCGGGCTTTGTTAGGACAGCCAGCAGAAAATATGAGTCCTTGGTCAAAATGGATGATGATTCCCACAAGGAACTTCTTCCACCAGGGTTGAAGTCACTTGCTTAGTGTGAATGACATGCAGGTAAATGAAATAATACCCTACTAGCCTGCTGTCACCGGGAAGGAGTACAGATGGAGACTGAACTGTCAGGCTGGAGCTGCCTTGAAGGTCAGATGATTTCATTTAGCAAGAATCAGTGTCATTTGTGGCGATGAAATCTATCCAGACTTTAATAGGATAACTCACAAGGAATATTCCAGAATAAATCATAAGGGCTTTTCTTTTTTTTCCTAAGAATTAAGTATTGTGAATGAAGAACCAACTTAAAGCTGTTTAAAGCAGAGAATAATTCAGTACGTTCCATGTGTCTGAAGAAGGGTTAATTTTCCTAACATAAAGGTTGAAATAGAGAGGAAATGTCTTACTATGAAGGACAGAGTCAACAGTGATCAGCACTCAGGTTTCTAACCAGCCTCTCCTGGAACAGTTCCACTAAGTGCAGAATTGTGAGCTATGGCCTATACATCTATTATGAATTCTTGGGACCTGATGAGTTTGGACAGCTTGAAGATGTTCTGGAGAGAAGCAGAGAGTTTTTCATACTTGTTTTAATTACTACTTAGCCTCTCTTAGAAGGAAAGAGTCCTGTGTTCAGGCAGCAGGTGTTACAAGTTGAATCTGTTGTTCTCAGGCTTGGAAGAGGTGAAGTTCAGTACTACACTGTAGGAGTAAACAAATTCAATAAAATAAGTTAGTAAGTTTAGTATCTGTATTAAACCACAGATAGAATCCTCTTTGCTCACCCCATTTTCTTGGCCACCCTTTTTTGTTTTCAAGTAAGCAGTGAGTGAATGGGGGCTTAACAGGTGACTGATGCTCAGGTTCCTCATTCCTCCTCCTAGTTCATGTTTTACTCAGAACAGAATGTCTTGCTCTGAGGACAATTTTGCTTCTCTCTTCACTGAAGTCCAGCTGAATTCAGTGACAGGAGACCCCACTGTTTCCATGAGGACAAGACAGAACTCTAGAGTCTTTGCTGCAGAAGTACCAGATAAGCCTTGATGCAGGGACCTTGAGGAATAGTATATCAAGTGCTTTATACTTAGGAGTCTCATTTTGGGTTTCTGTATTGGGGCCTTTCTTGGGAGGGTAGTTTTTTAAAACAATTCTTTCTTTGCTTTGTTTTCTGCTCCTAGTATACTGTGCTTTCTCTTCACTTTCTGGCACTGCACTAACACCAGTCTCAGAACTCTGTCTATATTAAATTCAGCAAACACAGACACTGGGACTCAACCTAGAGTAGATCCTGGTATGATTTTGGCTCAGGCCAGCAAGGCCTTTCCTATGGTAGCTGCCTTTCATGCCAGAGAGCACCCCAGGCACAGTGATTGATGACAGATGCAGCTCAGGATCCTGTGCTGTTACACACCGTGTACTAATGTTGTGGAACCACAGCACTGCTTCGTTTTCCCAGTCTGTCTGCCCTGTGTGTTTTTATTCTCTGTTGTGCTTGCATTGCCTGTTCACTTAAGAAAATGGATCATCCAAAAAAATAATAACTTCATGCCCTTGTTTTTCAGCCACAGCCCAGCTCATAAGTATTACTTGACTACAGATCCAATCACTGGCTCAATCTACCTCTCTGACACCAACAGCCGACGTATCTATAAAATCAAGTCAACCACATCAGTGAAAGACATTGTGAAGAATTTAGAGGTCCTGGCTGGAACTGGGGACCAGTGTCTCCCGTTCGACGATACCCGCTGTGGAGATGGAGGCAAAGGCACTGATGCTACCCTTACAAATCCCAGAGGTAAGACTGCTTCTTCTCCACAGGCTTTTTATAAGGGGTCTTCTTGAAAGGGCCTTGTTCAGTGAAGAGACTGCTTTCCTCTCCAATTCAGAAAATTCTCTCAGATTTTGCAAGCCTTCCTCAGTCAACCCACAAACATACCCTAAGGGCTTGCCTCTGAGAATAAGCAGGTATATCTCACCTTCAGCCGGGCTGGCTTGTTCTTGAGGTAGCTGAGAGTGCCACATCAGAGGGCAGGGGCAATGGGAGCATGTCCAAAGGGCAATAGAATAAATCTACCCATCAATTTTATACCTACTTAGCCACTACTACTCCTCCTTACCAAACAGTGGCTTTTGGTCCTTACTAATCTTGACTGGATTCACTTATATTTGGTTCACCGAGACTGTCTTAGCATTTCATAGGATCATAGGATGTTAGGGGTTGGAAGGGACCCAAGAGATCATCGAGTCCAACCCCCCTGCTGGAGCAGGACAAAACTATCTAACACAGATCACAGAGGAACGCATCCAGGCGGGCCTTGAAAGTCCCCAGAGAAGGAGACTCCACGACCTCCCTGGGGAGTCTGTTCCAGTGCTCTGTGACCCTCACAGTAAAGAAGTTCCCCCTTGTGTTGAGGCGGAACCTCCTCTGCTGCAACTTACACCCATTGCTCCTTGTCCTATCACAGGGAGCAAGTGAAAAGAGCCTGTCCCCCCACTCCTCGCCAGCCTTCAGATACTTATAAACATTTATCAAATCTCCCCTAAGTCTTCTCTTCTCCAGACTAAAAAGCCCCAAGTCCCTCAGCCTCTCCTCATAAGCATTTGAAAATTAAAAGCTTTAAAAGCACTGCTATGTATAAAGAATAGCAATAAAACCAGCATAGTGTACTGAGGTTTATACAATGAGGAGTAGACAGTGCCATTATATATCATAGCATCCAGCTATAGGCAGTAGACACTAATTTCTGTATGGGAAACTCAGTGCTACTGCACCTGGTTCCTGATTAGCTCACTTAAACAGGATAAAAGCGCAGCCAAATCAGAGTAAAAGCATCACACAGCCTTCATGACTGTGAACTAAATTGTTCAAAACAGGTTTAGCCAAACATATGCAGTCCTGTGTGTAGCCAAGTCTTCAGTCTGGCAGTCTCAAGGTAACAAGCTCTGCATATGGAGGATGTCGTTCCTCCCAGCTGTCCACAGCTCCTCAGAAAAAAATACATACAGAGAGTATAGAGATGAGGTGGAAGAGACTGTTGCTACACACACGTTCTGCAGCATTCGTGAAGAAAGGCTAGATGGATGCCTGTGCTGGAATACTTTTAGAAATGTAGTGGGGTTTGCGTGTTTTGTGTCTTCTTGCCCAGTTAGGATTGTGAGGCATTATTTGCAGGTTCTTGGCTTTGACGTCGATTTGCTGCAGCTCTCCTTTTCCCTTCCATCTAGGTAGGGACAGCTCCGTCCTTCCTCACCATAGCGATTTTCAAGCCTGCCCCTACCTCTTTGTACAGCAACCCCTCAGGAAAACCTGTGGGTCCTTTACTTTTCAAAGAGAGGAAAGATAAAGACAGCTGAACTATTGTTTCTCTTCTTGGCCAGACTTCTCAGGAAGTTATTTTTCCTGATGTAGAGATGACATTATTGTTACTGAATCCAAGGAACCCAGACTGGTTTAGTGGCCATTTGTGTGCAATCTAGTGGCGATATTGGGTTACATATCAGCCTGTTGTTTCCTGGCAGGATGCAGATAAATGTACCTTGGGAAAACCGCACTTATGCCAAAAAGCACTAAAAGCCAAGCTGCTACCCTCATAACACTCAAAAGGCCCCGTGTGGTTTCCAAGAACTCCAGACCCCCGTGAGGTGACCATTATATTGGGATAAAGTATCGCCAGAGGCTCAGATACAGAAAGGAAACAGCTACCTGTGGTCAGGTTGCAGTGTAGAAATTGGCTCACTGAAGAAAGAGGGCTGAGTTAAAAGAAATTTGAGATAGGCAGAGAGATTTAGGCAGTCCAGCAGATGAGTAATGAGATCAGAGAATGCAGAAACCTGTAATGTCATTTTCTATACTACTTTGATACTCAACCAGTACAAAACCAGTGCAAAGTCCACATAAGAAGAATTTTATTCATTTCTCTACATGGGTGGATATTGCAAGGTTTAGATGAATTCTATTTCTGCTTTGCTATGGAAAGTACAGCTCTGGAGTTCAAAGCTTTCAGCACTGAAATCCTTCTTGATGGCAGTTCTGGCTCTCAGGAAGCTGTTCTTCCACCTCAGTCATATAACACCAAAATGCATTAATCCATTCCACACAGCTCTGAAATTTCACAAAATACAAGTAAATTGAAGGTGAAAAAGGAAATTACATGAAGCAAAATGTCAACGAGAAAATAATAATTGAGAAAGCCCACGCTGCAAGCAGAAAGTTTGTAAACAATATTCCCTGATCTGGTTCTAGGCTGAGTTTGCAAAGTCTGCTGAAACAATAGCTTTGGCAGGTGTGACTCACTTCCTATTCACCTCAGTAAATGATTAAGAGGGAAAACTCATGACGCCAGTGCAATACCAGCATTGTTTATACCTTTGCAGTGATTCATCTTAGTGAAAAAATCCAGCAAAAATTCTGCCTTCGAGCAATCCTGTGTTATAATAGCTTAAAATAAAGAAGATTTATTGTACAAGTAAGTGGTAGCACCTCAGGTTGTCGTCTACTCATAAGTGATTGGTCAGAAGACGCTAGAATACTCTTCTGCAATTAGAGATAAGAGCTGGACAAGGAAGGACTTGGAAAGCTCAGTTCTTCAGGAATCACTGCTCTTCAGTCATTGGTCTCTACTATTGAAGGCTGAAGTGGAAGGAGGTTTAAATAAGGATAATTGCCTCATGCAAAGTAGTATTTGTCTATTTTAAGGACAGTTTTGTACTTGTTCAAAAACTGTAAGGAAACAAGGTGTTGTCTCCATTTTCTTGATGATTCAGCTGATATTTGCAGCTTGCTGGAAACTACAGCGGGAATATGCTCCTGACAGATGGAACGCAGCAATTCATACAGTGCAGACTCGGTCAGGAGGTGTTAACATAGATTTTTGCATATATACCTTTAGTCCCTTGGACCAGCAAAGCATCTGGTCTGAAGGGACTTTTGGCTCTTTTCTCAGCAGAAACAAACTGGTACCCTGAAGATGGTTTGTTCTATGCCAGTTCAGGGTATGATGAACCACACTGCAGGAGTGAGGTCTCTTGGAGAAAATAGCCTGAAGGATGATGTCCCCACCCCAGCTAACACTGTTCAGAGAAGTACTCCACTTCCAGAGCAGCAGCCTTATACCCACTATTTTCATAACTTCTTACAGTTCTCACCTCACTTCTCATGAGCTCAGAATAGAATCATAGACGTATAGGATAGTTTGGGTTGGAAGAGACCTTCAAAGATCAGCTAGTCCAATCTCCTTGCCACAGGCAAAGATCAGATTCCTCAAAGCCCTGTCTAACCTGGCCTTGAACACTTCCAGTGATGGAGCATCCACAGCTTCTACAGGCAACATGTTCCACTCTCTCACCACCCTTGTTACAAAAGATTTCTTGATTAAATGCAGTCTAAACCTACCCTCTTTCACTTTAAAACCACTGTCCCTTGTCCTGTCAATACATTTCTCTGAAGTTTATTCTGGATAGAGGTTCTTGTCTCTTTCCATTGAAGGAAAAGGACCTAAAAGTCCCTTTAGGTGATCAGCTTAGGCAGTATGTTATGAGGAATAGGACCCAGCCCCAGAGTTTCTCCTGCTGTCTTTGGCTGCTCTAAAAGAGGTAGGCTGTACAAACACAGGGTGATAGATCACTGGATGAAATGATGGTGGCAGTTGCTGGGTCAAGGTATTTATCATAGCTATTAGGACCCAGTCTGATAACTTCCAATTCATTTGCCACAGAGCACAGCAAAGCTTTCAGATGCTAATGAATTTCAGTATATCCTAGCAAATTAAAGTGTTACTACTTTCTAATTATCATCTGCTAATAATGATCTTTTTCTACAGGCAATCTAAAGAAAAATTAAAACTCCAGCTTGTCAGAGCATTTATTTTCATCTGAGTACTCACCAGTGGTTTTCCTCAGGAAAATGTTGTGGCAGAGAAATTACCAAGGAGCCTGCAATTAAGAGAGATTGCAGTGACAAATCTGACACGATAGGAAGAAGGTTTCAGAAGGGATGCGATGGAGGGAGAGGGCATCTCATTCATTTAGCACCACAAAAACAATGCAAAATGAAGTAATTAGTTTGGGGACAGATTCCTTCACTGCGAACGTGTAAACAAAATCTCTGTTGTTCAGTAAGTGTTCACGAGTTCCGCAGAATTATCAGAAGAAATTCAGTTCCCCATAACCTGCTAACATTTTAATTGCCAAATAATAATGTAAGGGTTATTCCAGGGAGGACCAGAGGCTGGTTGTCACTGTGACCAGAAAGTACACACAGGGAAAGGGGCAACAACAGAGTGACCTTTTCCCTTCTAACTCTTCAAGTTTAAGTCATCAACATTCAGGACACTTTCTGAAGAGGCTGCACATGGATCTGTGCTTAGATACCACAATCAGTTTGTCTGAAAACCTCCATGAGCAGGTATTTGCCTTCTAGACATCCTGTGCTAATGAATTCCACAAGGTTTTTTTAGACACAGCATGAAAATTATGGCCTTATTGAGGCCAGATCATTGTTTTCTGTTCTTCTCTCTCTGCTTTTCATAATCCATTTCTGTCTTCTGGCTCCTACCTCAACCACTGACAAACACAAAACCCATCTTTTTTAGAAAACCTTTCAGAGGAATTCTGAAACCTTTTTCCTGTGAGCTGTTTCACGGCTTGCCATTGCATATGGGTAGTTAGGCCTATTCTCTTTCCTGTGGGCTCCTCTGTTCTTATTGACATTGATTTTCATCTGGCATTTTATTACTCATTCATTCAACAGCCAGCCAGACAAGAGAGCTCCACATTTGGATTTCTTCAGCACATATTATTTTTTATTTAAAAAGAGTTTCCCCCTCTTCTTCTTTCCTAAGTAGAGTTACATGTGTAACGCAATCACTTTTAGCAGTTTGTCTTGTAGAACAAACCCACTGTGTCCCAGTAGCTATTTGCAGAGTAATGTTGTTGTGTCACCTTCCTGCGCTACAAGGTCCTGACATTTCAAGCAAATGTCATTGCATCACAACTTTCTATCAGCAGAACTCATTGGTGCAATGCCCGTGGTGCTGCAAGCCCTTGCTTCTAAAAGGATCTCTGACAATCCAAGAGGAGCCAGCATGATTTCATAGTGTATGTATTTCTTATCTCTGAGCTTGAAGTTTGGATCTGCAATGGTACCTGGGTAGTGGCAGCAGATGTTTTCTCTCACAAACTGTGAGATTGAACTTCAAGCTGTGTGCTGAAAATCTTTAATTCCCTTTTGTTCCTATGGAAACATGAGAGGAACCTCCTGCCAAAGCAACCCAAGGCCTTTGGCTTTGCATATGTTACATGTGAATTACCCGTTTCTGTGCCTGTTTGCAGAAGCCAGCTCTCAGCCCTGGAACTGTGCCATTATCAAAAAGAAACACAGAAAGGTCCAATTTAACCTGCAGTCTGCTGCAAAGAAACTGTGAGATGCGTTTTCCCTCTCTGCAGAAGTCATTCATTCAAAGACACCTGTACGTGGGAGAGCAGGGCTACTCTCCATAAATAAATTTGATTCCAAGACAATTAGTTAAAGTCAGGAAGGGATTGGGGCAGTTTCTGTGAGAGGAACACGTATGAATGAGAATGTAGGGCTTTGACAGACTGCAAATTCTCTTACCCTGCAGCACATCCTCGGAAATGCAAGGCAACTGAAATTGCTTAGAGTCTGTGAAAGAAGAATAAGCACAACAGTGCTCTGTGATAAGAACACAGGCACATGCCATTGCCCTGGAGCATGTTGATAAGTAACTTTGCTGTCCCACATTAAGTTGCTTGGCTGTGCAAGCTCTTTGCCTGAGCCTGAATGTACAAGTTGTGCTCTATCAACTCATCCGAGTTAGCTTGGGAGCTGAAGTACGTACCGGTTGTTGTAACTGGTTAATCAGAGCAGCCATCAGACTTCAGCAGTGAACACCATGAGTGCCTGTCAGTATCCAGTACTGAAATCCAATCCAATACATATGGAGCTAGCTATGAGAGAAAATTCTGCCTCGTTTAAAATCACATTATCCAGCCTGCCACCCTTCACTGGCTTTTGGCCTGTCACGCAGACTCATGGATAGGCACCCTGACAAACACTCATTATGAACTTAGAAATGGATAAGAGACTCTTGTGTTTGACAAAAGCCAACTAAGATCAACTAGACCTTCTCTCATGCCTCTTCCAAAAACACACATCTACCATATCACTTAAAAGAGTTGTATTCCCGATTGTCAAGCAAACACCAACAAATGTTAAAGAATGTGCTACTCGGGAAGCAAAATGATTGGAGGAACAGTAACCTTCAACAGCAGATGCCAATGACAAGTGACACGTGCCAATATCACGGCTGACTCATTGAACAGGAAACCAAGTGGGGCACAATTCTGAGGGATCTTAGGGCAGGTAAAGACAACTTCCTGAAAGCTGTGGATGTTTATCCTGCTGTATCCCTGTTCAAGCTTTTGACAAAGCATTAAAATACAGCTGATATGTTTGTATGACATAAAGAAAATAAATGGACACCACTGCTGTCACATCTCCCATAGCACTCAGATATGTAACAAGAATCTTGTTTCAAGGCTTGTCTTGGCATGAATTAAACACAGGTATTGGAATGTGGAACTAGAAGCAGTATTCTGGGTCATTTAGTCCTGTCATCCATTATCTCAGCAGTTCTGTCATATAATCCCCTCCAAAATTAATGAAGTTCCTCTTAAAAGCAGCAAGTCATTTTTTTCCTCATTGCCCTCAAGCCTATTCTAAAATCTCACTTCTCTGATGGTCAAGTAACCAATCCAGGTCAAAATTACGCCCTTCAGACAAGGACATGCAGTGAAGAATTAAGGAAAACACTGTTTTCACCTCCCAGTAAAGATATGCAGATCCCATTTGACTCAGTGATCCAAAACATCAGCTGACTCTTAACTGACTTTGAACCAACAGGTTGCAGCCCTGTCTATATCCCTTTCTTTACCTCAGCTCAGAGAATTTTGTTCTTTCTCTCAAACAATTACTTAGTCCCGAGCTTTTCTTGCCATTGCTTCCAGGCTAGATTATCTTGTGGATTTCTGTATGATCAGATATGATTATGTTTTTCCACACATCATCCACCTCTGTGGCTTCTGGCCCGTGCAGCAGCTACAGTGCTGGTTGAGAGCTGGGATTTCTAATTGCCAAAGTAATCAGGGGATTAGTCCCTGCTACATGAGAGTTTAAAATTTTTCATCTGTGAACTGCTTCATCTGAACTTCACAGCATAGCTCACAGTGGATGAAGACTGAGAATAAATGTTTCGAACACTGAGATCTGGCTGTAAAACAGCATTTTGGAGAAACACAAGATTTGGTCGTTTCTCAGGGCTTTCTGTCTGAAACAGATTTTCCATCATTTCTGTCACCATGATGACAGCCAAAAAAACATGGTAGTGACAATTCATCTCACCAGCTTTATCTGTCTACAGTATATACATTTCCTTTAGAGGTATTTGCTGTGGTCCCCTTTATAGTCAATAGGAGAGGAGAAGTTGTTTCTTGAAGGATTCATGTAATCTCTTCCGGATAGCTCCTTTAGGGTGACATGAACTGCACCCTAGAAGAAGATCTTTCTTTCCACTGGTGGGCAAAGCTCCAGATACTTGCTTGGATGCGTACTGGAGATGTCTGCTTTATGCCAAGTGATTGCTACCTTGCCAGTGAAAGGAGCCAAACAAGAAGATCTTAATAGTAATTTTCACTTGCGTGGAAAAGAGTGTTGCGTGGAAAAAGGACAGATGAGATGGATGACTATTACTGTCTGTGGAGTTATTTGTAATTTTTACTGGCATAAAGGATAGGTAAATGGGACCCTTAGCTTCTTTTTCTGGCCTTAGTCATGGACTTTCTGTGTGACCTTGTGAAAATTGCTTTGTCTGGTATTTTCCTGATATGTAAAATTAAGATGGTCACAGTGAGTTCTAATTAGTAAGTGTAAATTTCCATTAAATCCTCTGATGGAAGATGCAGAGTACAGCTAGGATGGGATAAAGAGGATTAAGGAAGATTCTACTAACATAACAAACATTTGAGAAGTGATGCTTAGGGGTAAGCAAAATGGCACACACCTACAGATGAGGAAACAAGAATCACCAGTCTGGAGCAGCTGCTGGCAGACCTTAAGTTCACTGATAGGAGTTTGTCTACAGCTGAGGTTTGGACAATGAAATGGATCACCTAGCAGAAACAGATAAAATACTCCACACTAGTGGGATTATCCTAGGAAAAACTCTTCCACATTTATCCATGTGGAATTCAACTGACCTGATGGATCTTTTGGAGCCTTTTTTCAGCACCATTTCTGGAATATTCGTCAGTGTATCATTTTCTTGTGCATGGCTTAATATTTGTGCTGCGAGCAGTAACGCCGTGTTTCTGAACAAGAAGGACATGTAGTTACTAGAAAACTTTACCCTTTCAGCAGTTCACCTTGCTGTGCCTTTTTGCAGAGCTCAGAAGGGAATTCCTTCTGAATTGCATCATGTGCATGGTCAGTTGACCCCATGTGGATGCCAGGTGCTCACCAAAGCTGCTCTATCACTCCCCTCCTCAGCTGGACAGTGGAAAGGAAGTGTGACAGAAGGCTCATGGGTCAAGATAAAGACAGGGAGATCATTCACCAGTTACCTTCACAGGCAAAACAGACTTGACTAGAGGAAAAGATAGTGTTAATCAAATCAGAGTAGGGTAATGAGAAGTCAACACAAATCTTAAAACCACCCTTCCTCCACCTCTCCCTTCTACCTAGGCTTAATTCTATTTCCTGCTTTGTCTGCCTGCTCCCCACAGCACCACACAGGGACAGGGAATGGGCATGGCAGTAAGGTCATCACATGTCACATCTGCCACTCCTTCCTTTTCAGGTGGAGGCCTCCTGACACTCTTTCCTTACTCCAGTGTGGGGTCCCTCCCATGGGACACAGTCCTTCATGAAATTTTCCTGCATGGATACTTCTCAGAGGCTGCAGTTCTTCACAAACTTCCATGGGGTGCAGTCCTTCAGAAGCAGACAGCTCCAACAGGGGTTCCCCCACAGGATCAATAGTTCTGCCAGTAAACCTGCTCCCACGTGGGCTTCTCTCTCTTCATGTGTCCATGAGTCTATGCAGGAGCTTGCTCCAGCTCAGGCTTTCCATGGGGTCACAGACTCTTGTGGGCATCCATCTACTCCAGGGTAGGGTCCTCCTTGAGCTGAGGGTAGACAGGACAGTCAGGTCTTGACCTCATGCTGCAGGAATAGCCCTGCTCCAGTGTCTGGAGCACCTCCTTCCCCTTTTTCTCTAATGATGGTGTCTGCAGAGTTGCTTCTCTCACATATTCTCATTCACCTCTGGCTGCAATTGCTTTTGTGCAGTAACATCATCTTCTATTCAGCTCGCAATTGTCAGGTTGTTATTACCTTCTGACTGTCTTGATTTTCTCCTTCTCAGGCATCACTGTGGACAAGTTTGGGCTGATTTACTTTGTGGATGGAACTATGATCAGACGGATTGATCAGAATGGGATCATCTCAACAGTGTTGGGTTCTAATGACTTGACATCTGCTCGGCCTCTCAGTTGCGACTCTGTCATGGACATTTCTCAGGTAAAATGGAGTTTTATTTTGGTTTCTACAGAATAGAAGCCTATGCCTTCATGCTGACTTGGGACCCTTTTCTTAAGATTGGTACGTGACACTGTCTGCACGTCTGTGTGCCTCCTCAGGCTTGACAAAGAGGTAAAGGCTCTGGGAAAATGACACTCCTATGTATTTTGTGGTATGAAAATGACCGGGTCAAAAAGATCCTATAAAGACAGAAGAGTAGACCTAACCAACCTAACTCAGAGATCTCTGGGGTGTGACCTTTTAAAGATGCCCCAGCCAAAGAAGAGAGTTCTATCAGAGCTCCCATTCAGTTTCCTGGGAAACCAGGCTTTGTTAGGCTCATTTCTCAAGAAGTTAAAAAGAGCATACTTACATTACTAGGGCTATATGCCATGCCCTAACAACTTAGCTAACCATGAGGTATTTTCTTTGCTTCTATCCATCCTAATTTGGCCCGGCACAATTTTAGACCTGAATCAAATTAACATCTGAGAAATACTGATTGTAGGTTGTGGTGCCAAAATTAGCAACAGCAGGCAAACAAGAATCTTGAATTGCATCAGATTACAAATCGGTTGCAGCTACCATCATGCTGGGCTTTTAAGCCCTGCTGCTTAAAGGTGGAGAGTTAAAAAAAAGAGTGAGAGAGAAAAAGAACTCTCCTTCTGACAACTGCTTTACTGTTGCATGGTGCAGAAGATAAATCTTTTGCAGCCCGGTGCTCAGTGCTGCGAGGCACTGGCCAGCCTGTCAAATTGTGCCAGTTTAGAGAGAGTGTCCTTTGAAACCTTTGTGCCACTTGTTTACCTGGCTGCAGGAATGTTTGTCTCTCCTATGAAAATATAGATCACAGCTGGAGGGCTAAGTACTGTTATTCAGCTACAATAGATGTCAGTGGGGTTTCCTTTTTGTAACTACCCGGATAATTTCCATGCTCCCATATGGAATCTGTTCCTTTTGGTTTTCCTTCTAATTTTAAAAGATTATTCTTGTTTCTTTGTAACTGGTTCCCACTGTCCTCAATTTATGAACAAGCTGAAATTATGAGTTTTAAAGCTTTCATGCCTTCTATAGAAGCAAATTTGCCTGGTTAAAGGTCATCCTCTAGTATGTTTCTCATCTAACAGGCTTAGGTTTTTCGTTGTCTGAGTTTCAGAGAGCATTACCATAAGACCATTGTGGATTCAGGCTTTCAAAATAATTTTCTTGCAGGTTATTTGGAATGTATGTATAGCAATGTCAGATTTAAACACTTCCAACATGAACATTTTAACTTATCAGCTGAAGACTCTTTCCCTTCATAAAATGCTTGAAGCTGTTTTTAGATTAACCTCTACTGTGATGGACAGATTAACCAGGACTGTTCCAAACAGATGTACCAATGACAAGTTTGATTTAAAAATATAAACAAACAAACAAAAACAAACCATCAACCCCAAACCAGCCAAAGAAGAATCCAGCTTGGGAAGTAGCTTTTCAACATTTACAAAGGCTAGAAGGATCTTTTCTGTCAGTTCCCTGAGGCTCCCTGGGACATGAGGACATGAAATATTTAGCTGCCAATGTTGATGAGGAATGGTTTTTAAGAAATTGAAAACTCCCTTGTCAGTTCAGAATAAACTCTGCTCTTGATGCTAACTGAAGGCTGCAGAGCTTAAAGACCACTGGAAGGGATGGAGGCATGCATTATTAAAGAGAAAACCACAGGCTATAATGTTTTACTGCAGGAAGGGTTAAAATAGGCCAGGAGCTGTGAAAACAGAAGAGATTTTGCAAACAGAGAGCCAAAGCAGATAGAGCTTAGCACATTGCTTAGCCATGAAAATGAGCTAAACAAGCCCAGACATTAGAAAGCACAATGAGCCAAATATTTTGCATCTAATACTCTTAAAAAAAAAAAAACTAAAGAAGAGAAAGAAAAAGTATTTGTCCATGAATACAAATGTCAAAATAGGGCTGTGGCAGATATGTTCAACTGAAGGCTTTAAAAATAAGATTCTCCTGTGTGCCTCTAGATCTTAACTTGCCTCTTCGTCTTCTTGGTTTCAAATGAAGTCACAGTGACAGAGGGTTTACTGGGCATTATACTGCTCTTTCCCGTAAAGTTGCCACCTTATAGATGCAAAATACCTCCCAAGTTTAGTCCCCTCAAATGAGAGGAAGCAGCGATGGAGATGGATGGTGGGAGAGGAAGGCTTGAAATGAAGGAAGAGAGATCCTGGAACTGCAGACCCTGGGATGTGCCCAAATCCCAGAACTTGTCATGCGGTTGGATTCAGAGAAACAAACCATGGGTGCAGGAAGAATGATAGGAAGTTAACCACCAGATATCAAGTCCATCTGCTGTTAGAGCTGCCTGGCTGAATGAAAGGGAGTTTACAACCAGAATAGCTTTTCTTTCTAATTAGTTGAAAATATACTTTAAAGCCTGTCTGGATGTGACCAAAACCAACCTTCACAGTTGTTACTCATTTCCAATAACCTTTCACACCTCTGCTGTTGGAAGGTCCACCATTAGGAAAACATATAAGTGTTCTCTTGTTCCTGTGTGCACAGCACTGGTTATTTTTATTCTTCATAAACCTGAAGTAAAGTAGAATAATCTGAGAGTACACACCTTACTGTTCTTTGTTAAAATGAAAACAAGTTACCTGCGCTCCTGTTGGTATTTCTTACATTTGGCAGCTTAGAGAGTAGACTCGATTGAAAAGACAGGGTATTGGAGAAGTAGAGTTAGAAGTAGAGACCTTGTAGTGTTCACTCATTTCTGTTGTTACCAGTTGCTTTTCCAGTTTATTTTTGTATATGGATTATCAGTGCAGAACTGTGATGTGTCACTATTGCTTGAACACACGCTTCCACCATGCTTAGAAAACATGTGAAAACCACTGTGAAGATAGAAGTGTTTTATTTCCTGAATTTCTTGTGAATTGCTATTTTGCATTTTTGCAGCATCAAGCAGAAAATCAGAGGTTATAACTTAGACATACACAAATGCTGACACAGCTGCCAGTTTTGTGTTTATCCCTCCTTGTCATTTACCCAGAGGAGCTCCCCTGCCACTTGTCTGGAAAAATCCTTTAGTTAAAGGATTATTTTTTCATTTGTCTGATTTCATAGCACTTCACACAACAAAATTTCCAGTCCTGGATCTCTGCTATCAGATCCAGGCTTTATCAATGCAAAAAAGCACAGGATTAGTTGGCAAGAGGATATCTCCCGTAAATCTTTGGATCTTCTTGTTTACTCCTGCATTCCCTGAACATTTATGCTCCTTCCCACAACTCCTGCCACCTCACACTAAGTTGGAGAAGCAAAGAGAAGCCACAGTGCAGAGCAAAATCTAGGAGGGTCTGCATTTGTCGATCATCCTGCTGCACAATGAACACCATGCCAAGCAGTAATAATTAGTCATGTTTCTTTTACTCCTTCTCCCTTTAATCCGTGTTGAAACATCCTAACTGTGATTGATTTGTAGCAATCGTGCAATGAGGAAAGATCTTGCTGTAGTAATTTCCTTCTGTGTTTTTACCATTAAGGTTCGTCTAGAATGGCCCACGGATCTGGCAGTCAGTCCAATGGACAATTCACTCTATGTCCTCGACAACAATGTTGTGCTGCAGATATCGGAGAACCACCAAGTGCGCATTGTGGCAGGGAGGCCCATGCATTGCCAGGTGCCAGGCATGGATCATTTTCTCCTTAGCAAGGTGGCAATCCATGCCACACTGGAGTCTGCTACTGCCCTGGCTGTCTCCCATAATGGAGTCCTTTATATTGCTGAGACCGATGAGAAGAAGATCAACCGCATCAGGCAGGTCACCACCAATGGAGAGATTTCTCTTGTTGCTGGTGCACCAAGCAGCTGTGACTGCAAGAATGATGCTAACTGTGACTGCTTTTCGGGGGATGATGGCTATGCCAAGGATGCCAAACTCAATGCACCATCCTCCCTTGCAGTGTGTGCAGATGGTGAGCTGTATGTTGCAGATCTTGGAAACATCAGAATTCGCTTTATTCGGAAAAACAAACCATTCCTCAACACACAAAACCTTTATGAGTTATCCTCACCCATAGACCAGGAACTCTACTTGTTTGACACCAGCGGTAAGCACCTTTATACTCAGAGCCTTACCACTGGAGATTATCTTTACAATTTTACTTATTCTGGTGATGGAGATATAACCCTGATCACTGACAATAATGGCAACTTAGTCAACATCCGAAGAGATTCAACAGGGATGCCCCTCTGGCTGGTGGTGCCAGATGGCCAAGTCTACTGGGTTACAATTGGTACCAACAGCGCACTCAAGAGTGTAACAACACAGGGGCATGAAGTAGCCATGATGACGTACCACGGCAACTCAGGTCTCCTTGCTACTAAAAGCAATGAAAATGGTTGGACAACATTTTATGAGTAAGTATATTATGAATATTTGGCTGCTAACCTCATTCTCTATTCTCAGAACCACATAAGGTTGATGGAATTTAATTCCCTGGGCAGAATTATTGTCTATATAAAATGGCCTTAACAGAGACTATTAAATCTCACACAAGCACCTCATACTAGAAGTAAGTGTGTTAGAGTTTGAATAAGCCCATCTACCAAGTCAAGAGTCAGACTGAATTTCTGCTGAGTTTTTCTAAATCAGTTAACAGTAGTTTGGACACCTGGTTCTCCATAGCTGTAGTCAGGACAAGAGATTTAGGTTGCATGGCAGAGAATTTGACTTGGCTTTGAAACCCTTGGAAGTGTGAAAGTTCCATCATACCATCTTTTTCACAGCTTTTCACCTAATTCCTTTGCTGTAGTGTCTTCTCTGAGCTTGTTTGAAATGGTTGATGTAGAATGACACCTGGCAATGGCTGCTGACAGTTTGCTCGGAAAATGCTTCTGTGATTAATGGACTGTTCAGTTTTTGTTGTTGTAACTGGCCTCATTAAGCTTTTAAAACAGTCTCAGTACTGTTCTAAACCAGTCCTGGCCCAACAGGGTTTTTTTGAGAAGAATTGAGACAGGATTAATTGAAAAGCCTGGAGGTGGCAGTGACTTAAAAGTTTGTACTTCTGTTTCTTGTATTACTGTTAGTACTTCCCCGCTTATAAACTCTTATAAATTTCTGATATCAAATAGGAAATAAATAACTGAATAAGGAGCAGCAGTGAGGCATCTAGAATAATTTATCCTGATGTTGAGAACCCCTTTCCCTCCTTCTTCCTTTGCTTCATTTTTCAAATCTAGCCTCTTTGAAATGCTCCTTTGAGTGTGTAATTTCTCATATGGTTTGGATGGTTACGTGAAAGTGCTCAACTACCATAATAATAGGCCCATTGTAACAGTCCAGTTTGAGTTGAATAGACAGGTCGCAGGATTACAAATTAAAAGTCTGTAGGGGGAAAAAAAAGGCTCAAGGAAGGAAAGTTGGCTAAACCCTCACTCCTATTTGGTGTCAGACATGCAGTTGGTTTTGGTTCTGTCATTAAAATGTTCCAGGCCCAGTTTCAAATTTCTTTGCTGAAAGCTCACTCTTACTGTTCCTGCCTTGGTAAGAACTGTTAGAAACTTTGCGATTAATCTTTTCAAAGGTTATTTGTTTTCCATCAATATCCTGCTTGCAATTACTACAGCCATATTCCTCCCTGAATCAAAGCTAATACTTTTCCATCTCTGACACTGTATTTGCTTGAGGGAGGCTTTAGGGAAGAGAGAGGAGGTGTTTTTCTCTGTAAGAGTGGAAGCTTGCTGTATTGTCAAGAACATCGTGCTAAATCAAGGAGTTGTTTCCTTTTCTGCAAAGAACTCAGTAGTTCCTGTGCTTGAAAACAGATGAAGCCATGGACAGGGATGCAAACTAAACATTACAGCTAATAATGGTCTTTTTAGAGCTAAATGGAAGACAATATTCTCCAGTGGTTAGACTGTGGAAATTCTGACTAGAGCAAGTCAGATAGCACATGATAGCACAGCATCAATGAAAACAGGATTGGGAATGTGTCTTCAGAGATATCTCATTCAAACCTGTGATCAGTTATGTCTGTTTAACCATTCCTGACAGATTGTGAGCTGGGCTGAGAAAAGTTTAATGAGGTATAACAAGGGTAAGTGTAGAGTCATGAATCTGGGCAAGAACAACCCCAGGTACCAGTATAGGCTGGGGACTGACCTGTTGGAAACTAGTTTAGGAGAAAGGGACCTGTGGCTTCTGGTGGACAGCAGGATGACTATGAGCCAGCAATGTGCTCTTGTGGCCAAGAGGGCCAACAGCATCCTGGGGTAGATCAGAAGGGGGGTGGTTAGCAGATCAAGAGAGGTTCTTCTCCCCTTCTACTCTGCCCTGGTAAGACCACATCTGGAATATTGTGTCCAGTTCTGGGCTCCTCAGTTCAAAAGGGATGTGCAGCTGCTGGAGAAAGTCCAGCATAGGGCAATGAGGGTGATAAAGGAGGTGGAGCACCTCCCTTATGAGGAGAGGTTGAGGGAGCTGGGTCTCTTTAGCTTGGAGAAGAGGAGACTGAGGGGTGACCTCATTAATATCTATAAATATGTGAAGGGTGGGTGTCAGAAGGATGGAGCCAGGCTCTTCTCAGTGTCATCTAGTGATAGGATGAGGGGCAATGGTTGTAAGCTGGAACATAGGA
>VXBP01003078.1:90834-117781 GCA_013400115.1 Rhinopomastus cyanomelas | reverse complement strand
TTAGGATTGCCTTGACCCAGATGCAGGACCTTACACTTGGTTTTGTCGAACCCCATCAGGTTGGCTTGTGCCCACCTCTCCAGCCTGTCCAGCTCCCTCTGGATGGCATCCCTGCCCTCCAGCGTGTCTGCTGCACCACACAGCTTGGTGTCGTCAGCAAACCTGCTGGGGGTGCACTCAATGCCTCTATCCGTGTCACCGACAAAGATGTTGAACAAGACTGGTCCCAGGACTGATCTCTGAGGGACTCCGCTTGTCACTGGCCTTCAATTGGACAGGGATCCATCGACAACCATTCTCTGGGTGCGGCCATCAAGCCAGTTCTTTACCCATCTAGTGGTCCACCCATCAAAGCCATGTTCCCCCAGCTTAGAGACCAGAATGTGGTGCGGGACAGTGCCAAAGGCTTTGCTCAGGTCCAGGTAAATTACATGAGTCACCTGCCCCATATCCATTAATGTTGTGACCTGTTCATAGAAGGCCACCAGGTTTGTCAGGCAGGACTTGCCCTTGGTGAAGCCATGCTGATTGTACCCAGTCACCTCTTCACTATTCTCCTGTCTCAGTAGTGCCTTCAGGAGGATCTGCTCCATGGTCTTACCGGGCAAAGAGGTGAGACTGACTGGCCTGTAGTACCCTGGCTCCTCCTTTCTACCCTTTTTGAAAACAGGAATGATGTTTCCCCTTTTCCAGCCAGTGGGGACTTCACCAGACTGCCATGACTTTTGGAATATAATAGAGAGGGGTTTAGCAACCTCATTTGCCAGTTCTCTCAGTACCCTTGGGTGTATCCCATCTGGTCCCATGGACTTCTTCACAGTGAGGGTGACAGAGCACTGGAACAGGCTGCCCAGGGAGGTTGTGGAGTCTCCTTCACTGGAGACGTTTAAGACCTGCCAGGATGTGTTCCTGTGTGACTTGGTCTAGGTGATCCTGCTGTATCAGGGGGATTGGACTAGATGCTCTTTCAAGGTCCCTTCCAATTCCTAATGATTCTATGAAAAATACTTGATCTGGATCACAGCATGTCAGCATAAAATTATCAGCTGCAGAGGGAGGGACTCTTAACTGCGAAGAGAAAAGCTTGAGAAGTATAAGGGGCTGGAAAGCAAAGCTGGAGACATTGAGTTGGACAGGAAGGTCTACTTTTCTAAGGCTGAGATTATCTAACTGGTAGAATTATCTAACAGCTATGAATACCAGTATGCTCTCCATTTCTATATTCTTAACAAACAGATTTGTGTGAGTGAATCACAAACTGCAGATATTGCAGGCATGGCAGAATGAAGTCTAAGTTCTCTGATATCCAAGAAGCAAAGAAGATGATGTAAACTAAATCAGGTTCCAATACCTTCAGTTTACTGGTTTCTATATCAGAACATCAAAAAGTTTACTCTCAGGAAGTTTAAGTCATTTTGATAAATCCTGTGATCATAAGCAGCTGGAAGGTTCTCTGAATAATTTTCCGCCTTGGTCGATGGGGAAAGTAAATATCACATTTCTGTTTTGCTCATCATTGCTCATCACCAAGGAAATAAAGACATTAAATCTGACTCTGAGGAAAAGCTTAATGTTTCTCACAGCACATAATAGTTGTTTATGGACTAGAGCAGACTGGACAATACTGTTTAAAAAGATGAGTAAATGTAAATTCAGCTGTCAACTTGCACCAGTGCCACAAGAAGAACATCCTTAAGAGATTTACCTTTACCTGACTGTCTGCAAAGAACCATAAACAAGACACACAGTGATAAAAATTGATGGTGGTCAATTTGTATGCGTCTTTGGATCTCCTTCAGTTGTTGCTTTTACTAAGGCCGTTATTATAGAATCCCTGAGTGGTTTAGATTGGAAGGGATCTTAAAGATCGTCTACTTCCAGCCCCTCCTGCCATGAGCACAAAATCAAGTTGCTTAAAGCGCTGTCCAACCTGGTCTTAAACACATCCTGTTACAGAGCATCCACAGCTTCCCTTGGTAGCATAAGGCTGCAAAGAACTGTGATGTGGGCACAGTGGTGTGACTCTGGAGAGGGGAAAAGGGGATGGGATATATCGATGCTGTACTGAATTTGTATGTCCAGGGCACATCAGAAAATCCAGGTCATCTCAAGGTTTGGGCTGAGATGGCACATTGATTGTTCGTTTCTGAAGGGGAAGGAGACTGGTGCTGTCTTCAGGCAGTGGTAGACTTGTTCATAGCACTTACAGCTCTTTCTATCGCACATTCTACACCAAAGCCTGCTGTAACAACCCTGCTTTATTTGCTTTAGTGTCGAGTAAGGTTTTGTATATAATGATGTGTAGTTTCTCTTTCCTTTATGAGTGAAACTTAGCTCCCTGCAGCAATTAGCCTGCCCTCAGAGGCCTATCTAGGACTTCTTTAGGGTTTTTAGCATCATGTAGACTTTCTCTGCCTCTGCAGAGGGCTTGACATCTACTGTCAATTAATGCAGTGCAGCTCAGCCTGTCCAGTAATGGGATTAAAGATTTGCCTTCCTGTTGAACCTGTGACAGTGATAATCAGCAGCAAAGGAAGTTGATCTGGAAACACTGCCAGAGGTTTGTTCCAGGGCTCAAGTCAAAGACAAAAGATGCTGTGTGACTACCTGCTACTTTGTTGTTGCTGCCTGAAAAAATTGCTACCAGCCTTCACCAAGTTTCTTAGCAGTTGCTGTTTATCTACTTCAGAATCCAGAAATTCTTACTGAAGTATTTATTTAAATCAAGAATATGGTGATTACCTTCATTAGATCATTGAGATTGTATCACTCTTCATTAATTCAATTTCGCTGACAGTCAAAGGCAAACCTTCCATACAGCATCAAGCCCAGCTGAGGCTCTCTTGCCTTTGTGTGCCCAGTTAGTTTTGAAGGTCACCTCCTCCCAAGCAGAGTGGAGGTGGCTCCCAGCTGCCTGGAGAGCAAGATGTCTCATGCGGTCAGATGTTCTGATGGATGGTAAGGGAGCTTTGACCCGTAATACAGGACGCAGTTTTACAGAGAACCAAATGATGCCAAACTGGACTGAGCATGTGGGAAGACCTTGGATGACTTCCCAGTGACCCCCAAGGCTTGGCAGAGGTCTCATCCCAGCACCAGCAGTGTTTGGTGCCCCAGCCAATGCCCTGGTCTGGCAACTGGAGTATCAGAACTGGGCATTGTGGTCAGCATCTACCCCGTGGGGAGATACAGAGACATTCTGCCATGTAGTCAGTGTAAAGGCTTTGCAATTTTTTCTCTTAGCAAAAAAAAAAAAAAGATAACACAACCTTTATAGGACCAGACACATCTTGACTCAGAGAAAAGCTAGGTTACTGCATTGACAACATCCCTTTATCTCCTGATAATATCTCAGGTCATACACTGAGTTTTATGGGATTTAGTTACATCCTTGCTTTAGAGTAGTTCAAATGAGGGTGTCTTTCTATGCCCCCAACAGACTGGAGTATGAGAAACACCTTTGGCTTTGACCGTCCCTCCTCTTTTTTTTTTCTTCTTGATAAGGTAATTAGATTCTTCTCATTGTTCCTCTGAAGAAGGTGTAGTGAAAATCCACTAAGTGCCACAGTAGAACAGTACTTCTGCAGTACTCTTGCTAAGTGCTGAGGTCATGTTTTGAGACATTGGCCCAGCCTGGAATGATTGCCTGGTGTCAGAGTTTAGTTGAGAACCAAGGGAATGACAAGTATCATAAAAGCTATAGAAAGATCTTCTTGTTCCCAGAAAATTCTGCAGCTGGTGACTGCCACCTGGCCCTGTGTCATTAGGGAGAGGATCTGCCCTCATACATATTTAAGTAGCATCAGCTTGTCTGTTATAGATTTATTTTTAATGTTGTGTTTAATGTTGTTTGAAAAATAGGGAAGAGGCAAGCTTGCTCAGAGGCAGTAGGTGCATTAGGACAGAGGCGGTGGGAAAATGCATTAGGACACTTTGGCACTAAATGGAACCTTATTATAGTGAGTTTTTTCAGATCTGTTTGACCTGTAGTTTTAAAAGGCTGATGAAATGTGAAAAAGCTAAAGTGAGGAAACCCAGAGAGTGAAGCAAGGAATTTATTTCTGAATAGGCAGTACTTAGGATGCTCTCTAATTCCCAAGGCCCAGGTCTCTGCAAATGGTAATGTGATAAATGAAAGCTCTGCATGTTTACAAGCTAACAATTAGGCTTCCTAAGCACCAAATACCATTTTAATTCTGTGCATTGAACCTTAGCTAAATACATTTCCAATTGGGAATGGATGGCAACAGCTTCCTTTGCTGGCCTAATAATTGTCACTGTAATTGTAAGCGCTGGGTCTTTGCAGCAGGTTTAAATGAGAGGCGGCAGCTGTGTTAGCGGGTGATTGACTCATCGCTCACATTGGCTGCTGTATGCACTCCCATGTTTCACGGTTTCCCTAATTCTGCTACTTTCAGAGCATATGGAGAGCACAGAAGTCTTAGGCTGTGAAGAAAACCAGCCCCTCTCTAAATCCCAAGCCTGTGGAAACAGGCATAGGCAGCTTAGCTGCAAAATGACTTGGAGAGATTTGTCTAACTGCAAGTATCAGCACACACCTGCAGCTATATAAGAGCAGTCACTTGGCCTTCCTCCCAAAGCTGAGGATGTGCCCCGTAACTGCCTTTATAGGATTGAAAGCAGAAGTGGAAGAAACGGACTCATTTAACTTAATAAGCCCATTATCTCTTTGGGATGTGCAAACCTTCAAGGTGCTGTATCCCGGGAGACTATGGGTATGTGATAGATGAGGCCAGATACGTGTGGTATGATCTAAATCAAGGGGAAAGGGGGAAATTGTGGAATCAGAGGAAATGCTCTGGTCGTGAGCAAAGCATCTGCTTGACAAGAGGAAAATGCTGTGTGTATCCATGCTAATTGGCTTCCTGCACCTCCTTTCGCATTGCCACTGCAGTGCTAAAAGGAGTTTTTCTCTGGGCCATGAGTGTTTAACACTTCACCTGCCACCAGTTAAAAATAATAATAAAAATGTGATCAGTGGTACTGTGCTACCTTCTCCTGTTTCTCCCTTTGTAAGGCCTGGTCTCCTAGCAGCTGCGTATAAGTGAGCTATCACCCCCAAAACAAGAGCTAGGAAGGTCCATGCCTCACTGCTGGGCAGGGCTGCAGCCACTCTTGCAAATGTAGAAAACACAGATGGACTGGTTTACTTCTGATGGATGCTAATTGGGTAACTAAGGAGGTGCTAAAAGTCTAGTATAAACATGCAAACATCTTAAACCAAGTCCAGCACATTGGTCCAAACTGTTCTGGCCCAAAATGAGCCCTGCTTGTTGGATCCTGAAGTCCCAAATGGAAATCTTACTCAAGGTAAAGTTGTCCCCTGTAGAGTGAGATTCCTGCAGCTGTGTAAACAAAACTGTGTAAATTATGTACACTGTACTTTTTAATTTTGACTTAAAAATGTGTGCACAGAGGTATAAGCACCATCATACTCTTTCATGCTCCTTTTTTCATGCTGTTCTAACCTCTGCTCAGGCAGAGGTTTCTTGTGTGTTTGCCCATTTCCATATTTGCAGATATTCCAGCAGAGAGCTGGAGGACCATTTGTGAGGTTGCTGAAGCTGGACATCCAGGGACGGAGTTTAAGGAGTTTGGTGCTGCTTGGGGCTGTTCAGCTGAGTTTCAACAGATTTTAGAGGTTTTATTTGGAGCATGTAAGTAGGGCTTGCAAGGGGTATAGGTCATGTGCGGACTCTCACGATGTTGCTGAGTGTCATTCAGTTGGCTCAGTGAGCATTGACTCAGCACTTAAAGAAAAGAGCAGCCACATCCATTGCTCTCTGTCTCCATCCTAGATTTTGCTCTCCTTCTTCCTTTCAGACTCATGCCTCTATTGCACCAAACTCAACCCACAGACTTCAGGGCAGCATTATTTGTGCCATTATTTTTAGGAAGTGAATTTGGGAGAGGAGAGAAACTTCTTTTTCTGCAGTGCAGAGCTCCTTGGTCTCTCATGAGATGAGTTCTACTGTCTTGTTCCCCACCTTAGTGTAATCCTGAAGAGGAAAATTAAGAGCTCCTCAGCCATCTGCTCCTTCTGAGGTCTGATCAGCTGTATCCAGACTCTAACACGTCTCTCACATATTCTTCAATTCATTGAATAGTGGGGATTTCCAATGCTCCATCAGTTCCTCTTCTTGGAGGAACCATGAATCTAAAGAATGTTTTCCAGCTTCTAACCCAAATCCTTCTTGTTTCGATTGAAGCTGATGACTTTTTGTCATGTCTTGAGTAGACAAGATGAACAAATAATTAAAATCCTCCTCAGAACTGTTGTTGTCAGGGTGGTATTTTTGCATTTTCTTGCCTTATTCTATGTCAACTCTATTTTCTTTGTACTCTTAAATCATGCTTTCTAAGCTTGTTATCCTTAATGTATCATGTACATTAGTCATTCTGAGAAATGGTGCCCTTCCATTTCTCAAGTATTCCATCAAAGTCTGCCACTGGGTGTTGCTCGAGAACAAGCACTCTCTGCTCACCTACCGTTGACCTTGCATTCCCAAGTGATATGTTTTCTTAATTCTCTCTTGTATATCATACCAATAATTCTTAAGTTATATGTAGGCAAACATTGAAAAAAGTCTTAATATTTATCACTGATGACTTTTGCTAGAGTTTTCCTACTGTTTCTCCCTAACTATTTAAATATCCTTTCCCTGAAGGCCCCTCTCACCAGAAGGTCCATCAGCTCTCCAGATATAAGCCAGTAGAGATCCCTGCTGCTCTCTGTTTTAGTCTACAAAATTCTCACTGCAAAGGTCCTTTGCCAAGCCTCTGCTCTTGACTAAGTCTGTGACCCAAGGACACCTTTGTTACTGGGTCACAAGAAATGGGAGGCAAGATGGTGTGTTCACTCTGCCCACTCAGATGGCCTTTGGGCACAGGTGTCCATTTCTCTATTGAAAAGTCACCCCCCAGCTTCCTGACTGCTATGGGACCTGCATGTATTTCAGTGGGATCATCATACACAGGTGTCTACATCACAGAACCTTTCCCAGAGGTGTCTATGTTGTTTTCCCTCAGCTAAAAGCTGTGTTTTTCTTCTCACAAAGCCAAAAAAGTCAACACAGTATGAAAGAGTGACAATGAGTTTTCTCTGGGAAAAATCTGTGGGAAACGTCAAGACTTGTTCTCTACTTTATAGGATGATTCCTGTTCACTCCATCCTCCCTTACAGGTACGACAGCTTTGGGCGACTAACCAATGTGACCTTCCCTACTGGCCAAGTGAGCAGCTTCCACAGTGATACCAGCAGCTCCGTGCATGTCCAGGTAGAAACCTCCAGCAAGGATGATGTTACAATAACAACCAATTTGTCGGCATCAGGAGCCTTCTACACTCTGCTCCAAGGTGAGTTGGGCCGTTGTCCCCCTCCACACACAACGAATTATTCATCAGGAAGCAGGCATTTTCTTGATAATCCCAGTGCCAAAACTCAGCGTGCATCCTTGGCAACTCACACCTCCCCACATGCTGGTACAGACATAAACTCACACCTACTCAGCCACTTCCTTTGGCACCATGGTTGCTCTGCAGCTGTTTTCTGCTTCGTTCTCAGCCAGCCCCTTTGCTGCACAGTCCTCATGCAGTACATTCCTCTATCATCATTATCATTATTTCTCTAACAGAAAAGGGTTGCATAAATCTAGGGGCGCTTCCAGCCAACCCCTTTCCTTCATTCTCTTAATAGCTTCCAACTTAATGGTTACTTTTCATCTGGAACAGGCTTCTAGCTGGTTGCTGGAGATTCTTTGTTCACTGGCTGTTCAAAAATTCATGAGGAA
Source organism: Rhinopomastus cyanomelas (assembly GCA_013400115.1). NCBI lineage: Eukaryota > Metazoa > Chordata > Aves > Bucerotiformes > Rhinopomastidae > Rhinopomastus > Rhinopomastus cyanomelas. The sequence goes on along the minus strand of VXBP01003078.1, from coordinate 109,970 downwards.
GCATGCAGAAAAAATTACCTTCCCTGTCCTCAAAGGTCTGTGTTTCAGCTAATGAGCTGGTGTGGAGAGGTGCAAAGGAGAAAGGAGAGGTGGGCAGCCAGAGTAGGACCTGTGAGACCAGTCTGTGGCTGTTGGAAATGAGCACAATTCTGCTAGTGATGGTAAGGTGGGAAGTTATGGATTGATGAGACGGAGGAAAAAGGTGTTGAAGTGAGAAAGAATTAGCAGAGGAGCACTCTTGCGACATGCTGGTAGGGGCAGAAACTGTACTGTGCAAACCATGCCAACTAGGATCTCCAAGTTCCGACAGCTGAAGCCTCCTTAGGGTCAGAGTGATGATTCCTGTTGCCTGGGGCTTGGAGAAAGGAAAGGAACTTTCAGTCTCTTTGCCTTCTTCACTTCCCAGCTCTCATTCACTCTTAGTCTGTGCCTGGTGGCAATGGAATGTCAAACATATTTCCCCTTGTGAAGAACAAAGTGCTCCAACATGTTCCAGCATCACGTTTGTTCGCCCATCTCTGAGACACACATTCCTCTCCCTCTTCCTATAATAAGAATACATTTTCCTAAAAGAAGGTGCCTGCTATGCCTGAACGCTGCTCTTTCTGCCCTTGGAGAGGGCGACTGAGGGGATGCCAGCCCCTTCAATCCATATTCACTGTTCCTGCAGGGGTGTACAATGACTTCCCTATTCGTTACTTCAGCATGAAAAGCAGATCCAACCTTCCCTGCCCCATCCCATGCACTCACATTAAGACGTCTGGCAACTGAACTGACACAAGGTTGGCTTCACCTCAAGAGCCTAATTAAGCAATAGAGACCACTGTTGGGGGCCCTTTAGTGAGATAATTGACTGTGATATGATTTATGCACCCTGAGCTGAAGGCACAGGTACATATTGATGCCATGGTCAATTATCTCACTGTTCTGCTCTCCAGCACAAGGACACACTGTGTCACAAACAGCTGAGCCATCTTCAGAACTATAAAGTTCTGAAACCATTTGCATCTGAAGAAATGCACATATGTTAAAAACAAAGATCTGGATAAAGTTGCAGCAAAGGTGGCCTGTGAACTCCTGAGGGTGGCTTTTCCACAGGCACTAGGGATTGAATTCCCAAACTCTGGTAGCTGTTTGTTCACAGCTCCACTGTAGAAACTCAAACAAGGGCCACTGGAGTTACCCAGAGATGTATTGAGCACAACTGGTGTAAGTTGCCTTCCAAGTGCTTCTCCAGCAGATAGAGCTAGAGCCGTTCTCAAAGTCCATCAATGTTTTTCAAAGGCAAGGAAGAGTCTCCTGTAGAGAAAATGTTGAAAGTGGACAATTTACATTTCCCACACTGCTGGTGACAGTCCAACATAATCTCTCTGTGGGGTTAGTGTGACGCAAAGGGAGCATCACTTGTGCAGTGAATTTCATAGAAAACTTCAAGCTTTCCCTGTCTTCCTGGTGAAGGATGAAGGAGGTAGGAATATATTAGCTGTGCAGAGATATCTCACTGATTTGATTTAAAATGGGTGTGTTTCTCACCAAACCAGTGGTACAGGTAAAACACTTGGTTCTACACTGTGCCACAGCGCTCTGTGTTTGTACTGGCAAAACCTAGTGCCGCAGCAGTTTGACACTGTCACTACTGTGTGCAGTAAGCTCCACAGAAAGGAGGTGGAACTGTTGGAGCGAGTCCAGAGGAAGGACACAAGGATGATCAGAGCGCTGGAGTACGTCTCTTATGAGAACAGGCTGAGAAAATTGGGGCTGTTCAGCCTGGAGAAGGGAACGTTCTGGGGCGGCTTTATAGCAGCCTTCTAGTACCTGCAGGGGGCCTACAGGAAAGCTAGAGAGGGACTTTTTATAAAGGACAAAGGATAGGACAAGGGGGAATGGTTTTGGTCTAGAAGAGGGGAGTTTTAGGTTAGATCTTAGGAAGAAATTCCTCCCTGTGAGAGTGCTGAGGCACTAGAACAGGTTGCCCAGTGAGGTTATGGATGCCCTGTCCCTTCAAGGTCATGTAGGATGGGGCACTGGGCAGCCTGGTCTGGTGAGAGGTGTCCTTGCCTATGGCAGGGGAGTTGGAACTAGATGATCTCTGAGGTCTCTTCCAACCTAAACCATTCTGTGATTCTATGAGTTGTCCTGCTGAGATCAGTGTGGCAAGACTCCAACTGGCAACAACAGCAGCAGGGTCAGATTCACAATAAGAAAGACCAGCTGGTGTCACGTTCCCTTTCCTAATTACTCCAGACTGTGCTGTTTGCTGATCTATTTCATCCAAACGAGATAAGATAATTTTGCCATGATCTCGTTTCCTGCTGAGTTACAGCAGAGCAATAAGTGAACAAAATCCAACTTGCCTCAGAACAGAAAAACAATTGACATACATTTTTAATGAGTATTTTTATTCACAATTAGGTATTTGTGGCAGCCTACAAGATGGAAATTATAATATTTTCCAGCTTTTGAGGAGCTGCGGTTAAGGCAGTCTTTGTGTAATGTGCTCTGTAAAGGCATTCAGCATGGAGCAGGTCTCATGTCTTCTTGCTCTTCATGAGCTACTCTGCAAAAAGCAATGCCAGCTGGGACACAAAGGGCACACTTCCAGCCTCCCTAGCTCTTGGATGTTGTGGATGGTATATTGCTCTTCACTTGCACTCCTGGCTTTCCAAATCCTAGCCTCAAAATCTGCTGTTCTTTCAGGAGCTGGTGGAGGCCAGATGTACATTGATGTGTTGAGAGCTTAGTCTCTCCAAACATGAGGACTTTCGTTGTCTTTTGAAAGATTCCCCATGTGAAGACATTTGTCTGGTGTTTGAGAAACCGCTTCACGTTAATTCGCTATGCAATTTCCTATCACTTGATGGCAGTGATGGTGACTAAGCTGAGGAACTTAGGTGGCCCAAATTTTTCATATATTGTAGAAAAATCAGGACGTTTAGGATATAAAAAGAATGGAAAGTTTTCAGCTGGACTGTGACTTAAGTATCTCACCACCCAGTGTTTCAGCTTAGAGGAAGAGGTTTTATCGTATGCTTTGCTAGGATATTACATAGTCATTCCACTGGTGCCTTTAAACTTGTGCAAGGCCTTTCTACAAGAATTTGAGTTGCGCAACCTCCTCAAAATGCAAAAGAGATCGTCCATCTTTACTTTCACTGACAAAACTAATGTTTTGCCCAGTTAGAATGGGACAGGTGAGTGACCGAGTGTGTCAGAAATGCTGATAAAGCCTGCATGAGAGGGCAAATGAAAGGCTGGAGCTGTATCATCAGGGAGCCATTTGAAAGGATCTCTTGTTTTCCCTTAGACCAAGTCCGAAACAGCTACTACATCGGTGCTGATGGCTCTCTCAGACTGATGCTCGCTAATGGCATGGAGGTGGCCCTGCAAACCGAGCCACATCTGCTGGCTGGCACTGTGAACCCCACGGTGGGGAAAAGGAATGTCACCTTGCCCATCGACAACGGCCTCAATCTTGTGGAGTGGAGACAGAGGAAGGAGCAGGCAAGAGGGCAGGTCACTGTCTTTGGACGTCGGCTGAGGGTAAGTGAGCAGCATGAGCAGTTTTGGATGCCGCTTCCCATCTCATCAGTCTTCAGTGTCATGATAAGAAGGGCCAGGCCTAATTTGCACTGTCTATAGTTGGGATGAAGCTGCAGGACAGATAATTAGCTGTTTGACCTCAGGGACACAACCTTTATGACTTTTGAGGTCCCTTCCAATCCCTAATGATTCTATGATATAACTGTATTCTTATGTCTCCTTATGTGCTGATGCCCTCTCAGCTATCACAGATAGTATTGAGGATTTGCCTATGAGCCCTCTGCATCACACACTGTGGGTCTAACCTGCTGTCACACCCCACAAGTTTAACTATCATGTTAGGCTGTGTAAGCAAGCAAGAGATGATCATAAATATAAAATACTACCCATGCTGGTGGCAGTAATATACCTGAGGACCAAAGGCTTCATAGCATGTGATAGGCTGAGAGCTGGGGTTGTTCAGCCTAGAGAAGAAGACATCTTACTGATTCTATGATTCCAATGACTCTGTGATTCTATAATTTAGTACACGTCCCCGCCCATGGTGGGGCCTTGGAAGTAAATGATCCTTAAGTGTCCCTTCCAATCCAAACCATTCTACAATTCCATGATTATTGTTCACTGGGCAGCCTTGTAAAATCTCTAGATTCATGAAATATGCTAGTCTGTTGAAGCTGTTAAAGAGCTGGGCTCACAGGGCATTGCGTCACAACTGCATCATTCCCTGCAGTAAACAGCTCTAGCTCAATGTTACTCTCTCATCCTGGAATGTGTGGACCTCTCAGTGCTTGAAACTGATGTGTCTTGAGAATATTGTTCCACACAATGCACCAGGCTTGTCAGGGTTCTTTACAGAGCCTAGCAAGCCCAGAATTCGCCTGCTAACTGCTGGCAAGTCTGGTGACTTATAGTAAGTCCTGTGCAATCACCCTACATTTTGCTAGTCTCCCAGTCATGGGGTGATGAGTGGTTCCTAAGAAGCTGCTCAGCACTTTGCAAATTCAGACCCTCTGAGAAATACCTTCAATGCTGTGTAATGGCACTACGGCAAAAGGACCGCAGCTATTTACTTGCTCTTCAGCTTCATAGCAAGTATTAATGCTCTTGTTTCAGGGTATGTGTTTCCCAGTCATTGCTCTTCACCTCTCACTATTCCCTGCTGCATGACACTGGCCACCTTGGTGTGATTTCTCCCCTCTCTCCTCATTCACACTTTTCAAGTGTTGCTCTTCACCCTTCCCAGTCCATCTTACATTCTTCTCTACATTCATAATAGAGTAATTTTTTTGCTATCAGTTACAAATATTAATGAAAGATGAGGCTGCTCCTTCAGTGGGAACTTCAACAACTATGCAGATCAGATGGCATCAGCCTTCTTGTTTGCTTTATCTTAGGCTTTGTGTTTTAATAACAAAAAACAAGTTACCAGACAGGTCTTTTTCCAAAAGGAGAGGGCCTTCCGAAATCTGCAGCTGTATCACAGCTATTTGTTGCTCAAAGCAGTTTCCACTCATTTAGCTGCAGCTGAGCTGCCCATATCAGCTTTATCTTCCAAACCTCACACAGTAGATTCAAACATAGAATGTTATCTTTGCTTTATATTTTACTGCAATTGGAAAAACACTTGCCAAATGAGTTTTCAGGCTGGCTACTTGTGTCCCTATAAATCCACCAGCATTTGTTCACATTTTCAGCTTATCGGGGCCTTTCTAGTGAAGCAGAAGAGTATCTCACATGGTTGAGAGGCCCAGTTATGGTTCTGTTATGGGGTTCAAAGTAGCCAAGGGTGTACAAGACGTTTTAAACTGCCTGTCTTTACCTGCATGGCAGCATCTGCACCCCAAAGACACAAACCTGCAAGGTGCTAATTGCCTCCCTGGGGATCACCTGGCACTGAACACTTTCTGTGTGTCATGTTCTCCTCTTCCCTCACACCAGTAATTGCTGCTTTCCCTGGCAAGGGAGAAGCTTAGGGAAATTAAGTTCAACATGTTTTTGTTCATTTGGGGGAATGTTATAATTTTCTGCCATATGTGAGTAAATCAGTACCTTTGCTCTCCCCTCACCCCACTACTAACTTGAGACAGCAGTAAAGACATGGTGCTCCGTGGGGGAAGATGTACTTTAACTCCAGCCAAGAACTAAACACCATGCAGCTGCTTGCTCACTCCTCCCCGCCTCCAGTGAGATGGTGAGGCAAAATGAGAAAAAAACTCACGGGTTGAGATAAGGAAACTTGAATAACTAAAAATAAATAATTACTATAATAATAACTAAAAATATATAATTACTATAATAATCAAAGAATAAGAAGGGTCATTAAAAAGAATATAACAAACAGAGAGAAATAAAACCCCATAAAGGGCAAGTGATGCACAATGCAATTGCCCACCAGAAACGGACGGCCAAGCTCTGGGCAACTCACCTTGGTTTACATACTGAGCTTGATGTTCTATGGCAGGTCATATCCTTTTGGTTCATTCAGATTAGCTGTCCTGGCTATCCTCCCCCACCCAGTTTCTTATGCTCCTTAGCAACAGCTGAAATCAGCAGTATGTTAATCAGCATTCGTCTCATACTGAATCCAAAACAACACTGTTCTAGCTGCTAAGAAATGAGCTACTCGGAGAAGAAAATGTGCTCTGTCGCAGCTGCACCAGGTCAAAAGAACATGCCCAAAGAGGCTGCAGAATCACTCTGTGAAGACTTTGAGATGATGAGAACATGATGTGGCCTCTGTAAATGAGGAAGTTTCCCTGAAAGCAGCATCCTTTCAGCTGCCATTCCTTGGTCCCACATTGTGTGGTTTGTGGCCCTTTCTCCAATGCTTAAAGGGTGTTCCTGGGAGCTGATGACGTGTTGCCATGATCTCAAACAGCTCCCAGCACAGCAATGCTAATGTGCCTCAGTGCTTGGCCAGGCATCAGTAAAGCAGCATAACTATGTTAAAACAGAACTTTTCCTATCCCCTACACCCCATGTAAAGTTGTGACATTCTCATTCACCACCCCCCAGCAGTGAGATATCTCCACAATTTTTCTGGCTATGAATTCGACACCCATTGACCAACAGCAACATAGAGCCCATCTGCAGTGAGAGTATTAGAGAAACTCTTTTCTGGGGAACAGAGCTACAGAGCTCCTTCCTTCCTTTTTTATTTTTAAACAAACTTGAACCTTTCGATAAAGAAGGATGTAAAATAATCTCTCAGAGTGGAGCAGACAGGACAGCCAGAAGAGACAGAGCTGCTCCTTCAGCTCCTTTATTTATTTAACCATGGAAACTCCTGCTGCAAGGCCCCTTGTCTTTCCCAAGACTGTGTCAGAAACTTAATGGTGGAATCAAGGCCTGGTGTCCCACCCCAGACTGGGAAGGTGTCTTGAGATGTAATGCTAACCATGGCTGGTGTGCTGACTTAAAAGGACAGCCCAGCATTGCCTCCACAATTTCTGCATGGTGCCAAGGTCTGGATATGGCCACCCGAACAGTTTTAGCAATTCGTTGGGGAAATTGCTTTGCAGGCAGCAATTTATCACATGGTTATTGTTGGCTCCTGGAATTTTCATTGCAGAAGTACTGTGTGCCCTCCTCTGCTGAAAGCTGCCAGAGCATTTTCGTCTTCCCTTTCTGTGCCCTTAAGATCAATGCCTGTTGTCTAGCTTAAGCTACATGAACTCCATAGGAAGCATTAGAAAAATCAGAGATGGTGGTGTGCTTATGCTCTTGCTTTTTTAGAGCAAGATAAGGGTTTGAACAAAGTACTATAGAACATGAGTTTGGGGTTAAATTTAATCTCTCATACATGATAGAGGGGAAATAAAATACATTGTGAACTGTGGATTTAAATTGACCCTGTCTCAGTCCTGGGCTGATCACAAGTTTTGTCAAACACACTGAAAGGCAAAAGCCTTTTGCAGGAGCTTTTCAGACCCCATTCCAGGACATTGGTAAGCCCCTTACGTAGCTGCTCACCATAAAATGCAGTTACTGGGCTGAAGTCTGAAAGCCCATCAGTGCTTCTGCAGAAATTAACTTCTATTCAACGTAGGGAAGAGATGGCCTTTCAATGCTTGAAGGGGCTGCACGAGAAAGCTGGAGACAGACTTTTCACAAGGACATGTAGTGATAGGACAAAAGCTGAAAGAAGGGAGATTTAAATAAGATACCAGGAAGTTCATGGTAAAGGTAACGAGACACTGAAACAGTTGCCCACAGAAGCATGGATGCCTCACCCCTTGAGTTTTTCAAGGCCAGGTTGGACTCGCCTCTAGTGTGAGGTGTCCCTCACTGTCATAGGGATGTTGGAAGTAGATCTGTAAGAACACATGATTTTCTTATTCAAGGCATGAACAAGGATGAAAAATATTTAGCCCCTGTTCAGGAGCAGTCTGGCAGAGTAGGTTTCACTTTACTCTTTGAGGGGTGGCTGTTGGCACAGCAGCATTTGTAGCAGAAAAACAGAGAAAGCAGCAGAAAACAAATAACAATTTTTAAAAATTAACAAAGAGAATGGTTCCAAGTGGTCCTGGAAAAATTGCTTGCCAGAAAGTGGGAAGGGTGGAATGACTGAGGGCACCGGTAATGGGATGTCGAGGTTCGGACTGTGCTTAAGAGCTCTCCTAGGACCTGTTACTTGGCCCTTCCAGCACAGTGAATGGTACTGATGCTGACATATGGATTAGAGAAGACACTGTCAGCCTGTATTACTGTCCCAGCCTTGGAAGATCAATTTCCAGCTCTCTTGGCAAAGACCAGTAGCAGAAGATGCAGCTGCCAGGCTGGAGCTGCTCTGTGAATTGATGGGAGGCAGAGATGCTATTCCTTCCTGCTTTGCTTTTCTGCTTTTTCTGCAAGCAATTGCCACTTATGTTTCTCTATTTATAGCAGTAAGTACCTATGAGATACCAAGTTGCTCTGTTAGTTACATATGTGCATCTGCACTTAAGGGCTTTGATACCTTTCTAATTATTTCCCAGCTTGCCTGTTACAGTGGGCTGTTGGCTGATTCCCTGGTTTTCCCACTGCCCGTTCACTCTCAATTTTACACACATTTAATTGGGGCATTGTCTAGCTTTCCACACCATTTCTTTCCTGAAGTTATACGTATCTTTTAGCATTGTTATTCGTAAGTTGGAAATAGTTTTTTCACTTGCCTTCTCTTACATCGTCCACACTTACATCGTGGCACTGATTCCTTCCTTCTCTCTCAGCTCACCCACAGCTCACTTCCATGTTTTCTCAGCTGTGCTTTTGTATGTTCCAGTTCCAGCTCCAGAGATGCCTTCTTTTGAATTCTCTTACAGCAGCTATGCAGTACTTAAAGGTAGCCTGTAAGAGAGATGAGGAGTATTTCTATATCACGGAGTGCAGTCATAGGATAAGGGGTAATTGTTTCAAACTGAAAGAGATCTGTATTAGATATTAGGATTAAATTATTTATTGTGATTGTGCTAAGACACTGGAATAGGTTGTCAAGAGAGGTTGTGGATGCCCCATCACTGAAAGTGTTCATGGCCAGGTCGGACAGAGTCTTCAGCAACCTGATCTAGTGGCAAGTGTCCCTGTGCATGGCAAGTGATTGGAACTAGATGATCTTTATTGAAAGTCCCTCCAACCCAAACCATTCAATGATTCTATGATTTTGCAGTGTCGTCATTCTTCAGGCTTTAGCACAGCTGTCTACCTAGCAGCATAGAAATACTGCAGTGGTTCTTCTCTCCCTTCTCTTCTTCCTCTAGGGCTGAGAAGCCTCTTCTCTGCTGGCTGTATCACACCCTTTCTGCTGCTGTTTAGCTCTAAGATACTGTCACATCCCTCAACATGTGACTTCAATCACACACCTTAAAGTAATGGCCAGGTTCAAGGCTGGACCAGGGCTGAGAACAGTGCTCTGGTCAGTAGTGTTGGCTTTACTCAATGCAGAGTAAGACAGTGTGTTAAACTTGCAGTTTGAAGACCTTGCAGCAGTCTGCACCGAGCTGGTTATTGACTGCAAAAGGATCTGAAAGCCAAGTCAGGTGTTTGGAGTTTGAAGTGTATGCAGGAAGATTCAGCATCTTTCTAGAAAAGCAAGGTTCATCTGCTGACAGAGGTTCAAGAACTGGTGGGATGGAGAAAGAGCTGTCTTCACCAGGAACCTCATATGGCAATGTGAGTTTTTCATCTTTGCTACTCTAGTAATGTGGCTTTGTAGCTCTCCTTGCACACACAGCAAAACATGAGTGGTGTTACCAGTTTCTTTTTGTATTGCTGTGTGCTACAGTTCCAGAATGAAAATGTATTCCTGCTCCTGCCTTTGAAGTAGATACCTTTGATCTTTGAAAATGTAGAGGCAGTGGAGGTAGCAGGGCTTGCAATTATGCAGCACCAAACAACTCTAGGACAACGAAGCTAAAACTCCAACTCCCACAGAAAGGTTTCTGCTCTGTGCAATATCTACAGAAGTCAGGGCCTCCATATTTCATCTAGGGGAAAGGCTTAACCTCCAGTGCCTGCAGTCTAGTCAGTAGATTCAGATGAAAATTCTGGTTTCCACTGTATTATTCTTTAATGTGCAAGAAAGCAAAAGAGTGCATATCCCAGGTTTGATAAGCAGAGTAACAAGCTGTCATTACATCTTCTGTAAGTCTATGTCACATCTGCTGTAGCATTCCTAAGCCTACGTTTGGGATATGGTCAGTAGTCTTTCACTATGGTGAAATATCCTGCTTTTGTGCCTCTCTCCTCACTGAAGTCGACAGAAGTAGTGTTAGAACAACTCTTTGATTTGAAAATTACCTCTTATCGGAAAGTAATGAGCAGCTGGATACACTCCAGTGTGGTCTGAAGAGGAGTTTGGTGAAACAAGACTAGGCTTTGCAACTTTTTCCAGATTCCTGATCCTCACTCTCTTTTGTGTAGGTTCACAACAGAAACTTGCTGTCCCTTGACTTTGATCGTGTGACAAGGACAGAGAAAATCTATGATGACCACCGCAAGTTCACACTCCGCATCCTCTATGACCAGGCAGGAAGGCCCAGCCTCTGGTCACCGAGCAGCAGACTGAATGGGGTCAATGTCACCTATTCCCCAGGAGGACATATTGCAGGGATTCAGAGGGGCACAATGTCAGAAAGGATGGAGTACGATCAGTCTGGCAGAATTACATCCAAGATCTTTGCTGATGGAAAATCATGGAGCTACACTTACTTAGAGAAGGTAAGAATTTTCTTACTGCTTAGAGGCTGTACATTTGATGGGCTTTACTCCTTTGACTACAGTACTGCTGTGCTCCTTTGAATCAGTTGATTTATGGTCCTGATAGTTCTGTATTCCTTTCCTGCCTACACTAAGGTACACATAGTTACTTTGATGCCAGACCACCAAAGAGTAGTTGAAAATAGCCTGGGAAGTTTCTTTTCAGTCACACTGAAAGCATGTCTTCATGCTGTGGAACTATGGCATTTGATTTTCTAAGCACAACAGAGCTGGCTGCAATATAAAATAGCTTCAGGTAAAGTCAGAGGAATTTACTCATCAGTAGGAATTTCCAGTAGGATTTTCCATGTGGAAACAACCCGTTCTGCCTGGCACCCTGCCCTCTTCAAATGGCCCATTCCTGATTGATAGGAAGTACATGTAATTAAAAAGTGGTGTGAATCCAACCATGCTGTGGTACACTTTGCAGTGTTTACCTTAGTCCACACTCTCAGATTGGCCTAGGACTTAATTTCTTCTGGATGTTGCCATTCATCTTTACTCTGTTCAACATCCTTTCGATCAAGAGGCTACAAACCTAGGGCTGGAAATATTTGTTCCCGAGTTTTGTATAGAGCCTATCCCTATGTCAGTTTAAGGAAACAACAGTAATGTAGCTTTAAAAAAGCAGAAAGTATTGACTTGCTCTTTGTATTGTACAATATGCCTTGATATATGCAGAAAAAGCCCCAGAACAAATAAGCAAGCTTTCAGAAGTTTGCAGTGAGTAACAGAAGGTACAGAGACACAATCATCTAATTGGGCATTGGAAGGTGCCAGGGGATTCTTTTTCAAGTATTGTTTAGATAGCTCTACCAATTTTATTTATTCAGTCTGTAAAAGCCATTGGCACAGGGAATTTGGGTAGATAGCTACAGGGTATTGATTCGAACAACTGAGCATTCTGTACACAGACCTTCCTCACTGCATTAATTGCTTCTTCCTCTGACCCACTCTTGCTTGGGCATACTCAGTGTGCCACGCAGCTACAATTTAATCCTGTGGGTACAGAAATTTATCTCACTTTCCCTGCTTTTTGGATCAGGGAATCTTGCAGGTTTTGTAACAGTTGAGTATAATTTTGCATGAAAACCAGGAATCTAATCTATACTTTTCTCCTTCACACCCAGTCCATGGTGCTGCTACTGCACAGCCAGAGACAGTACATCTTTGAGTTTGATAAGAACGACCGGTTGTCATCAGTGACCATGCCCAATGTTGCCCGTCAAACTCTAGAAACTATTCGTTCCATTGGTTACTACAGAAATATCTACCGGCCACCAGAAGGCAATGCCTCGGTAATTCAGGATTTCACAGAGGATGAGCAGCTCCTCCACACTTTGTACTTGGGTACAGGAAGACGCGTCATCTACAAGTATGGGAAGTTGTCCAAATTAGCCGAGATGCTCTACGACACCACGAAGATCAGTTTCACATATGATGAAACTGCTGGCATGCTGAAGACCATCAACTTGCAGAATGAAGGGTTCACATGTACGATCAGGTACAGACAGATAGGACCCCTCATTGATCGACAGATTTTCCGCTTCACTGAGGAAGGCATGGTGAATGCACGCTTTGACTATAATTACGACAACAGCTTTCGGGTGACCAGCATGCAAGCAGTCATCAACGAAACACCTTTACCCATTGATCTCTACAGGTATGACGATGTGTCAGGCAAAACTGAACAATTTGGTAAATTTGGAGTAATTTACTATGATATTAACCAGATTATCACCACTGCTGTCATGACTCACACTAAACATTTTGATGCCTATGGCAGGATGAAGGAGGTCCAGTACGAGATATTCCGGTCTCTCATGTACTGGATGATGGTGCAGTATGACAACATGGGGAGAGTGGTTAAGAAGGAGCTGAAGGTTGGCCCTTATGCAAACACAACTAGGTACTCGTATGAGTATGATGCTGATGGCCAGTTGCAGACAGTGTCTATCAATGACAAACCACTCTGGCGTTACAGCTATGACCTAAATGGGAACCTGCATTTGTTGAGCCCAGGGAACAGTGCCCGCCTTACACCATTAAGGTATGACCTCAGGGACAGGATTACTAGACTGGGGGATGTGCAGTACAAAATGGATGAAGATGGCTTCCTGAAGCAAAGGGGCAATGACATTTTTGAGTACAATTCAGCTGGCCTTCTCATCAAAGCCTACAATAAAGTCAGTGGGTGGAGTGTGAAATACCGCTATGATGGTCTAGGAAGGAGAGTCTCAAGCAAAACCAGCCATGGCCATCACTTGCAGTTCTTCTACGCAGACCTGACCAACCCAACCAAGGTCACCCATTTATACAACCACTCGAGCTCCGAGATCACATCCCTCTACTACGACCTCCAAGGCCACCTCTTTGCTATGGAGCTCAGCAGCGGTGATGAATTCTACATAGCTTGCGATAACATTGGCACTCCTTTGGCTGTCTTCAGTGGGACTGGCTTAATGATTAAGCAGATACTGTACACAGCATATGGGGAGATCTATATGGACACCAATCCCAACTTCCAGATCATCATCGGCTACCACGGAGGCCTGTATGATCCCCTCACAAAGCTTATCCACATGGGACGGAGAGACTATGATGTGCTGGCGGGTCGGTGGACAAGTCCAGACCATGATATATGGAAGCATCTGAGTATTAGTAACATAATGCCTTTCAACCTGTATATGTTCAAAAACAACAATCCCATTAGCAACTCTCAGGATACCAAGTGTTACATGACAGGTAAGACATTTAAATTAATTAACATATTCGCAAGCTTGCCATCGGTGAATAGGTTTCTTTTTCCTCAGTATCCTGGTGCCATGAGGTTTTCCAGTGTTTAATATAATGGATACAGGCATTTCTGTGCCAGTTGATCACTATGTCCAGGGCATGTTCAATTCATTAGCATAGATGGAGATTATAATTCACAAACCTTCCTTTTCTCAGGTGTTTATTCTCCTTATTTTGCCTTCAGGGGGGTTTTTTTGTGCCCTCATATATCCCAAGTTTAGCTACTAATTGATGTCCTGATAGCATTTCTCTTTATAGAGCTATTTGCAGAGTTTTGGCTTGAGATTTATTTTCAACTAAACAAACAGCATGCATGATTTGTAGTAGCAGAATGGCAACAGCAACATAAACCTTTTATTACTGTCAGCCACTTCAGGTCACAAGCCAAAGCCCAACAAGAGTGGCTGGAAAGCTGCATGTCAGAAAGAGACCTGGGACTATTGATTGGTAATCAGCTATATATAAGCCAGCAGTGTGCTTAGGTGGCCAAGAAGACCATCATGGCTTGCATTAAAAATAGTGCGTTCAGCAGGAGTAGGGAACTGATTGTCCCACTGCACTTGGCGCTGGTGAGGTCACACCTGGAATCCTGAGTTTGGTTCTGGGACACTCACTCCAAAGGTCATTGATGTGCTGGGGCGTGTCCAGAGAAGGGGGTGAAGCTGAGGAAGGGTCTACAGCACAAGTGCTCTGAGGAGCAGCTGATGTATTTTGGGGGAGTTAATACACTTAGGTTAATGGGTGGACTTGAATGAGGGATTAGAGTGCACTGTCAGCAAGCTTGCTGATGGTACAAACCTGGGAGGAGTGGCCAGCACCCCAGCAGACTGTACTGCCATTCAGGGAGAGCTGGGCAGGGAAATTGAATGGAATTTAACAATGGCAAGAACAACCCCAGGTACCAGTATAGGTTGGGGACCGACCTGTTGGAGAACAGTGTATGAGAAAGGGACCTGGGGGTCCTGCTGAACAGTAAGATGACCATGAGCCAGCAATGGGCTCTTGTAGCCAAGAAGGCCAATGGTATCCTGGGGTGAATCAGAATCAGGGTGGTTAGCAGATCGAGAGAGGTTCTTCTCCCCCGCTACTCTGTCCTGAGGAGACTGCATCTGGAATCTTGTGTCCAGTTCTGGGCTCCTCAGTTCAAGAAGGATACAGAACTGCTGGAGGGAGTCCAGTGCAGAGCCACAAAGACAATGAAGGGAGCAGAACACTTCCCTTATGAGGAAAGGCTGAGGGAGTTGGGTCTCTTTAGCTTGGAGAAACTGAGGGCTGACCTCAGTCATGTTTTTTATATAAATATGTGAGGGGTGAGTGTCAGGAGGATGGAGCCAGGCTCTTCTCAATGTCATCTCTAGTAATAGGACAAGGTGCAGTGGATGTAATCTGGAATATGAGAGTTTCAACATAAATATCAGAAGGAACTTCTTCACAGTGAGGGTGACAAAGCACTGGAATGGGCTGCCCAGGGGGGTTGTGGAGTCTTCTTCTTTGGAGATGTTTAAAACCCGCCTGGATTTGTTCCTGTGTGGCTTGGTGTAGGTGATCCTGCTGTGGCAGGGGGATTGGACTAGATGATCTTTCGAGGTCCCTTCCAATCCGTAATATTCTGTGATTCTTTGTGATTCTGTGATCTGAAATGTCTCTTCTAACCAAAACATACTGTGATTATATATTAGCCATGTAGTTCAAAGTAAATCTTTTGCACAGAATTAACAGGTTCTACTAGAAGTCAATAGAAGCAGGTGCATTATACTTAAAGGCCCGATTTTAGGGCATAGCTACATGCCACATGTTTCTTAAGGACATCAAGTGAATTTTTAACTGCTCCTGATGTGCCTATCACAGCTTTCCCATATGCAACGGTATTTTCATTATTTGAAGTTATACGATTGGCTTAGTTGCAAAAAAAAGTTGTAAAATAAAAATTCTGGGTTGTTCTATTCCACTCGTTTTTCTAGCCATTAGGATTTGTCCTTTCAGGTTCTTCTGCAATAATCATAAGAACTGGATTATTTTAGTTTTTAATGAAAATGTTGTTTTCTCCAGAGCTGAGAAGACGATGCCATGAGGGAAGTAAAATGTGCCAAAAGATGCAGATTAGGATCCTATGTGTTGGCCTCACTGATGATTAAGACTCGCAGGGAATAGTTTGAAATACCGTTTTCTATCAGAAAAAGCTCATTTGTCAAAACTGAATTTGTTTATGAGAGGAGGGAGAGCTCAAGAGATTTCTCAACAGAAATGTTGTAAACAGCTCTCAAAATTGTGTAAATGACAAATTCTCAAATAACACAAAAGAAAAACACCTTTTTGGGTTTTGACCTTTTCCAATATCAAATAGTCGTTGAAAAATGGAAAACAAAAATTAAGGGAGTCAAAACCAAAATAAACGATCCTAATTTGAAGTACTTGTCTTGAAGTAATCTAAGTTTTGAACAGTTGCTTCATGATAAGAAGGTCATGGCAAGTTAAGACAGGACAAAATTTCCAGCCCTGTCTAGGATCAGACCAGCAGTTTCCCACCCAGCTCTGATGACAGCATCAAGATGTACAACTACGATACTTTAATATTTGTGTTCATACCAGATAACTTTTTCCACCCTCTTAACATTTTTAATCTTGCAAGAATACAGAGCCGAAACACTTTAAGTTTCTACTCATCCAGTGTCTGGAAGAAACAGACCATGTAATGGGATGAGTGCCGCGATGCCAGGCTGCTGTTTGGCATTGTTTTCTGCTGAAGTTTTCAGACTAAGTGTGAACAGGAACCACAATGAGCATATGATAGAATCGCAGAATCATGTCCTTGTAATCACAACCAAATCTGTCCAGATTTGGCCATAGAGAACTGCTTTCTTGTCCTTCCATCCCCGTCTTGTGAACCTGCTGTCCTTAGAGGAGGACATGGGGGAAGAACACATGCTTTCCTCTCCAGTTAGGCAGTTTCGGAGCTCATGGGTGCAAATGGAGGCCAAAAGCAGCAGGCATTTGTGTTTTGAGAGGCCCATCATTGAACATGAATATTTCAATGATTGTACATTTCATGGCGCAGAGCTTTGCTGCCAGCTTTAGCAATCCTGATGGATTGAACTGACATTTCCATTGCATGTGTCTGCATTAAGCACTCTTTTTCTTTGCCCTCAAATGGATTTACTGTGAAATGTGTTGGCAGGGTTACTGTAGCTGAAAAAACCTCTGTGATGTGAAATGTACTTTTCTGTCACAAAAGTTGTCACTGTCTCTTGGCAAATTAATAACTTCCCCTTTGTTTTCTTATCTCCACACCTTCCTCCCATCTTCTGTGGTTTTGGGTTGGGTTTTTTTTCTTCTGAGCATTCCAACACATCCTCCTGAAGAGAACAAACTCCTGTTTGCAAACGTTTTGGAAGTCAGTTTTCTGAGAAGTAGCACAAAGAGCTGGTCTTGAATCTTTCCCATCATGTTGCGTATTTTTTCTGCTGTTCAGCATCATTTCACTGTATCCTTTTTAAAATTTGTGAAGCACTTGGAAAACGGTTCATGCACCAGTGCTAACTTTCACTGGTTTACTTTTCTCTCCTGACCACCTGTCCACTGTTCATACATGAAAGGTCTTCATTTCACATGAGAAGGGTTTGGAAGCAGGCTGGCTTAGAGCTAAGCAAAATATAATCAAATGAACCTTTTAATTCCTTTCCCTCCCTCCAGCCTCTCTGTTTCAAAGACACTCCAGAAACAATCTGTACATTGAGTGAACAGAAGTCCTTCCCCTTCCACATGGATTGTCACAAGGGCTTTTTGGACATCTGCCCAATCTCAACATTTTGGCCTGCAAGAATAGAAGCAACAGATAATGTGTTTGTTTGGCTCCTGATTCTCCAGTCACCTGGAAGTGCCTTATTTGTCACTTGCATCCAGAAATTCTTCTCCAACCAGGCTCTTCAAAACACTCATTTAGCTTCAGGGGAAATAGAGAAAAATATTCAGATATGCATCTCTGATTACTGAAATTTCTCCCTTTTTCAGATTGTTTCCACAATGTCTATTGAGTTTAGCAAAATGAAAATCAATTCCCTTGCATGTCCAGCTTGAAGTAGAGCAATCACCAACTCAATCCCAGTTGCACCCAAAATTTTGAAGACCCCTGGGAGCTGTTATTAGTTAAATGATACCTCCATACCTTTCTTTTTCTTGCAATTACTGCTTGTATGCCAAACACGCAGCAGGTTGCTTGGGCACTGTAGTAAGTGTCTATCTCTACAGTTCAGTGAAGGCAAACAAGGGGAGATCATCAAATGCTCTGAAATTACAAGGGGAAGTGATGCTAATCAGGCCAAGCAGATCTAGGAGCTAGCTGGCCTCATCATTATTTGCTCCAGCAGATTAACTTTCAGCTGCTCTTCCTAATAGCTGTGCAATCAAAAATCGGGGAAGACTTTGTAGTCTGTGCTGTTAAGTGAATGTAGGAATGATACGCCATGGGGGTGAGTTTTCAGACGTGTCCCCTTCAGTGCCAGTGGTTCCTGCTTTGCACAGGACTATAGTTTATTGCCTGTAGTGAGCAGTGTTCCTACGGTCAATGGAAAAGTACCTAAGCAAAGTACTCTTGTATCTGTACCCTTGTTTTCAATATAGAGTGCGTTGTGCAGTAGTGTGGAGGATTTTAAGTGTCACTATAAAAGATAACATGTGACTTTACACTGGTTTAATACTAAAATTGCATCTTCTTATCGAAAACACCAAGAAACTCGGGACTGAGGTAGAAATTGAACAAGCAGAGGATATACCCAGAGCCTCTTTGATGACTACTCACTAAATAACAGTGCTGCTTGTTCTGGATATCCTGGTATTCTGTCTCACATGACTGTAAATCTAATCTTCAGCTGGAAGGCCCTTTGAGAAGTCCCTGGGAAGAAAAGTTCTGAGATGTTCAGAGCTGACTGGAGGACTGGACAATACCTTCCATTCAGCTATAGGATCTGAATTTTCATTAACGTGTTGTTGTTCCTGCGCTTCTCTTGCATCCCTTAGACCAGTGCCTGTTTTCCTGCTGACAAAGGGCAGTTTTGGAGTCAGCTTTGATTTGGGCCATTTAGTAACTGATTAGGCTTTTGTTTCAGAGCTGGGAAAATGTAGACATGGGCTATGGTTGGAGATGGAAATCCCAGCTTTGGCACACGGTTCTTTCAAGGACCATTAAGATTTGTGCTCTTCACAAAAAGTAGACACTCATCATGTTGACCAGATCTCAGTGCCCGGCACCAAAGGATCCTCTTCTGCGCTATTCTACTGGGCAGCCATGCTTGGGGGATCAGCTAATCTGATTTATGCTTCTCTTCCCTTCCAGATGTCAACAGTTGGCTACTCACCTTCGGGTTCCAGCTACACAATGTTATCCCCGGCTACCCCAAGCCAGACATGGAAGCAATGGAGCCATCCTATGAGCTAATCCACACACAGATGAAAACCCAAGAATGGGACAATAGCAAGGTGATCCATGCAAACTCATACAGTGTTTCACACCCTTATCAGCAAACTATCCAGCTGCAATCTTCGTTAAAACACTCTCTATCAGCATGTAT